>JANTNT010003350.1:0-24876 GCA_024752375.1 Entacmaea quadricolor | reverse complement strand
ATCTAATATTTTGATTTTCTATGAAAATGCTGTGCGCGAGCAGGGTGCGCAGTAGCAAGGGTCCCGAACTACCTTAATTTCTGATTTGTTAAAATATATAAAAACAAACATGTATGAAGACCATCCTATAGTTCTCAAGCTCAAATATTCTAGACCTCATTCGTTGTTGCCTTTCAACAGACTACGTGTCATTCTTTAGAGTATTTTTCTTTCTTTCGTGCTAACGTCTGAGAATACGCATTTATATGCTTGAACCTCCCCAAAAAACTCATTTCTAATAGGATTGTCAATGTTGGGTAAACGTTATGCCCAAAGAATAAGGTCTTTTAAAGCCTACTCTTTCATTTTTTATTTGTTTTGATTTAATTAACTACCAGTATAAACAGAATATATTTCACAATTCCTTTTAGCTGGATAACTAACTTTGTGGATGGGTTAATCGATTTGCCATATGTAATCAGACAAAACGGTCGATATGTCGATGAACAAGGTCTCAAACATTTCGATTTACACTTCACAATTTGGGTTTTAGAGGTAAGTTATTGGTTTAATCATTGCATTTATAAGGACGATATTTGATAATCATTATGATGAAATATTATACTGAAATAATTACATCTTACATGATGTAGAACTTTATGGCATAAATAGTCCTCACCAAGCGAAAAGGAATATTGCAGTTAGTTATTGATTACTAACTTCAGAATTTCAACGTACGCGGGCATGTGTATACATAACAAGTTGATTCATCCGCGTTTTAAGACTTTTAATTCATAACCGAGCTTTCGGCCTTGTCAGGGTTGAGCGTACGTTAAAAACTTATTTGCTCCAAAGACATTTTTTCAAAGTTTGAAATATTTCTTTTATTATGGTATTGAAGCATTTCAGTATTGCTTTTCGATTGGCGAGGCCAAATTAATGATCAAATGATCACTTTTGAATTCCACACATCAAAGTCTGAATTCCACACACTACACTGGGTCAATGGTGAAACGCAAAGTATTCAGTCGAATCAGTCGCAGTGGTGAAATGATACCATGTTGACGATGATCATGGTGACGATGATCATGGTAGTGTTGATCATGGTGACGCTGATCATGGTGACGCTGATCAGGGTGACGCTGATCAGGGTGACGATAATCATGGTAGTGTTGATCATCTTGGTAGTGTTGATCATGGTGACGCTGATCACGGTGACGATTATCATGGTGATGATTATCATGGTGACGATGATCATGGTGACGATGATCATGGTGTTATTGATCATGGTGGTGATGATCATGCTGACTATGACCATGATAAAGATTATGATTGTGACAATCGAATAATTTCGCCACGTAGAAATTTTAGAAGCCTTATTATTTTTGGTTCCACTGTCTAACAATGTACATATGGAATGACATCACAGGCTTTTGTCAACCCTCTACAAGGATTCCTTAATTGCCTGGTGTACGGACATGGTAGAGAGTTGATGACTTGCTGTCGCAACTGTTGTGAATCATCATCTTATTCAACCTTTATTTGGTCCGATGCGAGATCCGATCCAAGTGAGAGTTTCCTAATTAACAGTCAAGAAACTCTTGAACGCCGTTCCTTACTTAACGGTGATAAAGAACCTCGTAAAGGGTACAACTCTGATGGCAAGACGTCTCCACTTTACGAAGCAAAGAAAACGTTTATTCCAAGGCTGCTAGGAGAGCCGAGGATAACATAGAAAGGCTTTTGAAGAAAAACCTTGGCCATTTTTGAATTTGTCCTGCATGGCTACTGCGTTTCCACCTTCAAAAATATGTTTAATTTTTTTTATCTTTACAGTAATAATTCATTCTCAAATTCTTTAGACTCTTTAAAAGGGGCAAAGCAGATTTTTAGATTGAATATTTTTATCATTGTGTTATGAAATTAAAGGATAAATATCTGAGAGGGTAACTCATTGGAAAAAGTATGGAAATATTATGGAAATAATTTCCATAGTATTTACATAATAAGGAAACTCTGCAGTTCGAATTTTCTGAAAATTCGAATTTCCATACCGTGCGTGCTATTTTTATCCAATGCAGAAGAAGAAGAGGGGAGTATTTATGATATTTACTAAACGTGTACAGTCACAAAAGCATGCAGCGAGTAAGTAATGCCAACTAATTTCGAAAAGTCATATATTTTATTGTATATGAGATTATACGAGTTGAAGCAGCTGAAGATTATTTTAATGGAATCCATGGCTATCGACTGTATTAGAGCAGATTTCATATGACTGAAAAACCACGGCACGCGACACGGTCACGGCACGGATTCCTCCAATCATACATAGCAAAACATTTCAATGTCAACGATTATGTCATGGAACACTCAAACGACTTCTTTTGCAAGCCAATCGCAAGGCGCGCGCCAATTCCCATCCAATCACATTGCTTTAACACGTCAGTGTATCATGGCATGGCACGGTACGGAACGACACGACACGGCACGAATTTGTTCGCGAAATCTAATCAAAATGTGGTGTTCACGACACGGTCATGGCACGGCAAGTTCAAGACGTACTTTTTTTTACAGTCATACAAAATCTGCTCTACTTTTTAGACTTTAAAGTATTTGCTTATGACTATTTTATTAATTATATGTAATTAATTTTATACATTATTAAAAAGTTTATATTTTCCATGAAAAATAAAGCCAATGCTTAAAAGCTAAATAGTTGGTAACTATTGATGACCGTCTTCAATAAAGCGCGACTCTCCTTGAAGTTTGCGCTTGTACATTGCTTTTGATTGATGCCAATCAATTGCAGAACAAAAAAGCCATACTCGTGAGATAAGTGATTGACGTTTCACTAAATAAATGAACCAACGAAATTAAATAATCGAATTGAAATTTGCAGTGGCACAACCCCATAGTGGCTATTCGTCCACTGAAGTCAAGTTAAAATGTAGACTTGTTTGTTACGGAGGGAGGAAAACGGAAGAACCAGGAAGAACGCTTGAAGAAAGGGAGACAACCAACAAACAGCGCTCTCACAGCTGCGCACTCATGCTTCCCATAACGTAAACTTATTTACACTAGCAAGATAAAATCCAAATTTCAACAACTCAGTCCAGCATTTATGTTATACTACGTTTTGGTCTGAGATAAGCCGAACACGGTTTTAGTAGAAAATTGAATAGATAATTTTTAATCTGATTGAATAAGATGAGCCTGGAGATCAATTTCTTTGATAACCCGGAATTCTTCGAAATGTCTATGTAGGGAAGATACTAATGTGGTTGCTGTTCTTGGTTGTCAAGTAATTGTCTGTTGAAGATTCGTCTCAAGATAGTTACTACTGCTTGACGAAGATCTTTCATACGCCATAAATACAGCAAAGGATTTGCTGTAGAATTGATTTGAACAATTAGCTCACTTGTATTTATTAACTTGTACATCAGTACAGAAGTGTCTTGACCGTAGCTTTGTCCACCTTTGAGAGTAATTCCTGCTACAACACAGATATATGGTAAAGTAAACAACAACACACAAAGGACCACAAGGAACATTGTGCTGAAGGACCTTCGATATTTACTGACATTGAAGCTTGTCTGTTCAATGTTTTCTGCTTCAATTGGGCTAGAGTTGATCGATACTGAGGAGGATAGCTTCTTCAAAGAATGGAATGCCACAGAATAACAAACCGATATGGTGATTAGCATCAGAGATTGGTAAATAGCAACGAAAATAATAAGTTTATCGATTGCAAGATTAGAAAAAAGCAAGGTTGAGATCACCACCAAGCCTGCTCCAATCCAACAGATTATGAGAACTGATATAACACGCTTTAGAGTAACAACAGTTCGATACTTGTTCTTCAACTTGATGGCAAGTAAACGATCAACGCTGATAACTGTGATGGTAAAGAGAGAAACTGTTCCCATCCAATATCCTACCGCCATACCTCCAACCCATAAATTACAAAACTCTTCCCTCCAATTCAAGTGAGCTGCAATGATAGAAATTACGTTTAAGGGCAGGATAATTGCCCCGATAATAAAATCTGTTAGTGCAAGATTTCCTATCAAAATGTATGAAGACCTGTGAAGTGAAGACGTCTTCCAAATTGCGTAAAGAACGAGAGGGTTTAAAATAATTGCTGTTAAGGCTATAATCAAGGCTGTCGTGGATGTTGCAATACGATGAACCGGTATTTTATAGTTGAAAATATTACCGCAATTGTCCATTTTGAAAACGTACAAAAGAGGTGTCAACGAAGGGGATTCGAATTTGATGGAAAACGTTGACTTTTAAGACTGAAAGTTCTTGGTGATTCTAACTGGTTCTGTTGCGAAGTGTTGTGATTATTTAAGACTTAGACACTCGTAATAACCAGGATTTTGTTTTTAAATTTATACTTAAACAAATGACCAACAGATTGAAAGTACTTTAATTTATTATTATTATTGTACATAGAAACAGTTGTCGGTATGGCTACAGCGAAATAATATCGCAATGTCTTGCTGTTCCCATTCAGATTGTATTGTTTGTATTAATTATATGGCTATCGCATTTTTTTTTTTTTTTTTTATTTTTTACAAAAAAAGCTTTGTAAAAATCCATCTTTAACAGTTCCGAAAAACTGAAACGTAATTACAAACAAGAAGATAATGTAATTCGAAAATTCACAGAAAATTGCACAAGAAACTGAGATCGCTCTAGTCTTTCTTTCACAAGTCGGACCGCATGTTATACTTTTCTTGGATCGTTCGGTCTGCTGAGTCATTTCAGTCCTGGGTTTGATTCCTGACCTCGAAATCGCCGCCCAAGTTGGCTCAATTGGTTGAGAATCGGTCTGTTATGCGGGAGGTCTGGTTTGAGTCCCGGCCGGACCAACACTCAGGGTCTTAAAATAACACCGTGCACCGTGCTGACGAGGCCCAAAAGGCCGGAACAGCTGTCCACGGTTTCTGGTTGAACTGGCTTTCTCTATCTAATGACAAGAAGTTGTCAAAGGCATCAGTGCCGTTTAGGGCTCGTAATTTACCTATTACGCTATTTGTCTTAAAATAACTGAGGAAGTGCTGTCTTTGTAATAATATCTGCAAACGTTAGACTTTCAAGACTGTCTCCCATTCCATCCTTAACTGTATCATGGGGGACATTAAAGAACCCGTTGAACTAATCGATTGAGAGTGTGGAATTGTCTCCCGGTTAAAAGGCCTACACTTAAAAGAAAGCATATTATACTAACACTAACTAATTTCTCATGAAGTTGCAACCTGCAGTCCGTAAAGTCTTCCATTGTAAATTGTAAATTTTTGTAAAGGATTCAACTAAATAGGATGCGGCTTGATTATTCAATATTTTATACATAAACAGCAATTTCATTCGTTTACATCTGTTTTCTAGTGTGTTCTATCTTAATCTGGAAAGACTATCAGCAGATCGAAGGGTTTTACTCCGTGTCCTCCGGTTTTCCTCTCATAATAATCACCATTCCAATCTCCAATTTTATCTTTGCATTTGACTTTGATTAGACTAGCTCTGTTTTGATTGTCCCGGGTTGCTGCACGTTGCTAGAGATTTAGCACGTTAGAAAATTGTTTGTTTTCTTTTGATCAAATTACACATTCTCACGCATGCACGCATTGACAAAAAAAAGTTTGACACATATGACACAGAAATATCGATCTGTTTATATTTTTCAACACGAATGACAAAAATCATTGGTTTGACAAAGCTTCAAAAAATCTTTCTTTTGAAGTTTTTTCAAATAACGTTTCACAGAAAGATTTCTTTAAAATCGTTTTCATTCAAGCTGTAGGCTTAAAAACTCAGAAAAGAGATTTTCAAGTCAAATGTTTGAGCTTCTGACGAATCAATAACTTTGATGTTCTGGATTGTGAAATTTTTGAACATGGAGTAAAAATTCGCATCATGTGATTATCCGGTAAAAGCAGGTCGTTTTGATGAAAAATGGCTGTTTTTTGAGTAGACGTTGAAGATCTTTGACCCAGGAAGAGAGACAAAAACTTGGTTGCAGTTCAAAACTTGTACAGACGTTAGTCGAGTGTTATGTGCAATGCCAATAGAGCTCCAAAGTTGTGACGTATTTCCGGGTCCAACCTCACAAAAAGAACGAAAAAATCTTGCAATAACTTGATCCTAAGATTTATTGTCTTTCTCCGACAACCATATATATGAACAAAAAATCATGCAATGGGAGAAAATGTTTTAAAATTTCTGCAGAAATGATTTTATACAAGAGAAAATGAGGTACCTCATTTTCTCTTTTATATTTGGACCCGAAGTCTAAATTTCGTTCGAATGACGTCACACTTTCCAGCTCTGTGTCATTTCTTCAAGTCTTTTTTGGATTTTCTTTTCCTTGCACTATGCTGAAATTTTCAAGAGAAAGGTACAACACTGAGCCATTATGCAAATGTTTTCGTTTAACAATGAAATTAAAATACAAAAGAGAGTTTTGTTCTCCTTTCATTTTAAAGGAACGAGTTTATCATTGAGAGATTTCGCCAATTAAGTTTTGTAAACATTCGTTTATAAGCTTAAATAACCATTTAAGGATTTAATTATTAAGCTTACGATTCAGAAGAACTCATTACCTTTAAAAGTTAAATCACACCAATTATTTCTTTTCTTTGTCGTTCTTGATTGTTTGTCCTCTAAGATTTTTTGAAAATTTTGCTCGGGTTGGCGAAGCGAGTGTCTCTGTTCCTCCACCTCAATAAGTTGATGGTTTCTGGTATTTTTCAACCTCATTCCGCCCGAAAAAGGAATCGTCTGTAAATCCTAAATCAAACGACGGAGTACTGCTTTCCATTTTCCCTATCTTTTTTGTCATGTATGTAAAAAGGTGTAAAAAGTGAAAAATTTTCGCCGAGTGTTGACGTCAGCGTGCACCTTCCATTTCTAGTCCATAGAGCTGCAAAGTGTGACGTCATTCGAACGAAAATTAGTCTTCTGGGTCTAAACATAAAATTATTTTGCAAAGTTTTTAAAAATTTTTCTCCCATTGCACGATTTCTTGTTCATATATATGGCTGTTGCAGAAAGGCAATCTTAGGATCAAGTTATTACAAGATTTTAGCGTTCTTATAGTGAGGTTGGACCCGGAAATACGTCACAACTTTGGAGCCCTATAGGTAACTAGCCAATCAGAGCGCGCATTATATCTAAGCTATGTTATAATTGCTGTCCTTAGTGTTGTACGGTAATTCCTTGCCTATAAATGATGTGGCGGCCTTGTTAGCCTCCTTGCGTGGAGACAAAAACATTTGGTTTTTGAAAACTTTTTTGATTAAAATCTCGATTCAGTATGATGATTTTAATTAAAGAAAAAAACTTTCACAAGTATTTATAAACTTACATTTGCGTATCTAGCTAGTTTTAAATAATACGGTAAAAATCACAATTTGAACATTTGAAGTACACAATTTAGGCGTCACTAATGTATGTTTCTATGAAATGAAATGAACCTTGATAGAAACGAAAATGCTCGTTTGAATTACTTTTACTGCTCTTTTATATAAAATTTTGTTCAGAGGTCTTATGTGCTTAATAGTATTTATCTTTGGTATTATAGCCAAGGCGCTACTATATATCCTGAAACTGTGAGTATAAACCAACTCAAAAATTGCACAGCACGCTAACAACACCGGATATTTTTTCGATTCGGATAATATCAGCATTCTGGATAGCAAAAACAAATACCACCGAAGATTTTTTCCCGAAGCATGGTTTTCAAAGCAAGACGAGAATGCCGGCAACGACTGCATCAGTCCTCGGAATTCTTAAAAATTATTACTATCGGAGAAACTAGAGCGCACCTAAAGACCAGTGCGTGCCGAAAACCTACGATTTCGTACGATTTCTTGTTATAGTACACTCCAACAAAAATGAGTGAGTGAGTGAGTGAATAAATAAGTAAACTAAAAAAACTTTTAAAATACTATAATTGAAGGCATACTTTTATTTAAGTAACTAGTAAGTCAGTCTGAGAAACTGAGGACATTAAAGAAATCAAATCTCAAATCAAATCAAATCAAGTAAAAAAATGATGACGATGATAAAGATGGTGATGAGTATGTTACAGTAATTCGTTTCTCTTACATTTAATAAAAGTTTGTGTATATATATATATTATTAGATGCTATAAATTGCTATCTGCCTGTAAGCTTTAATTCACAAATTTTCAAGAGACTACTCTACTCCTGTGTTGTTGCTGTTGTTGTCGTTGTCAGGTAGTTGCTTCTTGAAGATTCTTCTCAATATGGTCACAACAGCTTTACGAAGGTCTTTTATCCGCAATAAATACAGCAAAGGATTTGCTGTTGAATTGATCGTAACAATTAGTTCGCTTGAACTTAATAATTTATACGCTAACACAGCCGAAGCGTCTTGGCTAAATCCGTTTCCAGCCTTGAGTGTAAATCCTGTTACAACACTAGAACAAACATACGGTAAATAAAACAGCAACACACAAAGACCGACAACCAGCATTGTGTTGATGGACCTGCGAAATGTATTGACATTGAAGCTTGGCTGATCGGATGTTGCCGCTTCTCTTGAGGTGGAGTTCGACGATATGGAGGAAGATATCTTCTTCAAGGAATGGAATGCCATGGAATAACAAACAGTTAAGATGGTCAACATCAGGAACTGGTAAACTGCAATCAAAATAGCAAGTTGATCAATCGGAAAATGTGAAAGAAATAAAGTTAACATCGCAAAAATCCCTCCTACAATCCACCAGGATACGAGAACTGATGTAACACACTTTAGAGTTACAACGGTTCGATACTTGTTCTTCAACCTGATGGCCAGTAAACGATCAACGCTGATAACTGTTATAGTAAAGAGAGACACTGCTCCCATCCAATATCCTACCGCCTTGCTTCCAAGCCATAAATGACAGAATTTGTTCTTCCAATTGAAAAGAACTGCGATGTTGGTAACGAGGGCCAAAGGCTGTACAATTGCTCCAAAAATACAGTCTGTTATGGCAAGATTTGCTATCAGGATGTATGAAGGTTTGTGTAGAGAAGGCGTCTTCCAGATTGAGTACAGAACAAGAGAGTTCAAAAGTACTGATGTTATGGCTGTTACTGCGAATGCCGTGGACAGTGCTATACGATGATCAGGTAATTTCATGTTAAAAATGTTGAAAAAACATGTATTGTTCATTTTGAAAACATTTCTAATTCACGTAGTTGATAAAGTTGATTTCAATTGATGTAGCAGGATGTTTTGCGGCGCGATGCGGCCTTGACCAGGCAGCCCGTAATAATTTACTTTTTAACTAAGCGAAAAGATGTACAGTACTGTAAAGTCTTATTTAAATTTACTCTGTAAAAACAGGTGTACAAGGAGTAATTAAAAATTATGAGCGGGATAGCTTTATGGGCATTTAAAAGAGAGAACAACAGGACTGGCTTCCACTCGTGTTTTTTTCTGTTAACAAATTCCTAGGTTTGTTATTTGGTCCTCTTTAAACAAAGAAGGGACCTTAGTACATTTGAAGAAGTGTTTGAACGAAAAAAAATCAAACTTTCCACAGGAAAACACGGCCGTTTACAGCGCTTGCATAATACGGACGGGTCTGTACTAAAATGTACTTGCCAGAAATAAATTAGTGAATTAGTAAATTAGCAACATCTTCATTAATTCTTGTTATTATTGCATAATTTAAGTTTTTTAAAGACGCTTTTATACATTTTGAAGAAGTTTTAAAGCTGACAGAGTGTTAAAGGAATACACAGGGTAAAGAAACATGGTTTTTATGAAGAAATCCTTTCTGAGATCTGCTTATGAAATTAGTAGAAAGAAAATTTGTCATAAAGTCCCTTTTCGCTTGACAGGTCCCAATTTATTCTTGTACTTGCAAGATACAAGAGAATTTAGTTGAGAAACTCCAAGTTAATATTTATGCAGTCAGAATGATTTCTGTGTCCGATTTGAAAACTCTTCTACGGTTGTGATTTGTTTGGGATTTACTCATTAATCATTCATGAATTAGATAAGATATTAGTTTTCTATTTGATTAAAACAGTGATTTATAAAGTGGTTGATTGAAATGGTATCGTATATCGTCATAGTGTCAAAAAAAGGTTTAATATTTATTTTAAAGACACATTTATTGCTATTCTTGTCTTGGGTCAATAGTCCTTTTCACTTGAAATCTTATTCCGCATCCATTCGGATTGATATTTTCAGATTTTTTTTTACCTTTTACAAGGATCACTTGCAGATGATCTTCAATTTTTTGTCGAGTTGGAAATCAGAAATATTAATTTTGACGGAATGAGGAAAACCAGAGTGCTCGGATCGGCGAGAACCATCGCCGGAACAAAGAAGAAAACCAATTAACAGTTTATAAGCGGTAAGTCCAAGAATCTTTGTTTCAGCAGGAACGGAGTGACATTAGGTGATTCAAAATGACTGGAACTGTTTTTGTGGTTACTCCGTCAGTATGAGGGGTAACCACAATGCTATCGTATCAGTCCTAAACACTAATTAGTTAAAAAAAGTTAAGTACTTAATTAATTAATTAATTAATTTTAAGTAATCCAAAGAATTTTTATGTCCCTTTTTAAGATTTTTTTTTAATATTTGGAAAGTTCAGAGGCTTATTTCTATCTGGTCCAAACCGTTTTTCGGATATGTTGACGTGAATTCTCTTCGTATTTTGGCATCCGCCATTGCTAGATCGTGTTCCTGTGAGCCATTTTGAATCCTATACATTTCTTTGTATTTCAAAGTTCGTAAACATCAAAGAATTATACTTAAAATTTTAACAATTCTACATTTATACCGACCTTAAACATGACTCTGAGGCTTACTTGTAGGAAGAGTCTCAATTTCTTGTGCTATATCGAGATGATTTAAGAGAAAAAAAGAAAGTAAAAACGATTTAATAATACATACATTGTCTCGTACGCCTAGTTTTATGTAAGTACTACATTCCGCCAAACATTGTTTAAAAAATTGATGTTTCTTGTTATCAAATCGTTAATTTTTGAAGAAACTAGGGTCGTGGTTGTTGCTGTTCTTGGTTGTCAGGTAGTTGCTTGTTCACGATTCTTCTCAACGTAGTTACAACTGCTTGTCGAAGATCGTTCATACGCCATAAATACAGCAAGGGATTGAATGTTGAATTCATTATAACAATAAGTTCGCTGGAAGTGAAAGATTTGTACTTTAAGGCAGATGAAATGATTGGCTGTCTGTTGTCTACATACGCGGTTATAGCAAAACACAAATACGGCAAGTAAAACAGCAATAAAGAACAGACAAGGAGCAACATCGTATATTGAAGGACCTGCGGTACTTATTGACATTGAAGTTTTGCTGTTCGTTTGTTGACATTTCAGCCGGGGAAGTGTTTTGAGACACGGAAGATGATACTAGCTTCTTCAAGGAGTGGTATGCCACGGAATAACAGACAGTTAAGATTAACAGAAGCAACAATATATAAGTTGCAGCCACATTAACCAGCAGGTCTACCGAATATTGAGACAGTTAAGATGAAAAGAAGCAAAAATTGGGAAAGTGCTGCCACAGTATCCAACCTTTTCAGCGAAAAGTGAGAAATATTAAGAAAAATTGATAATGAAAGAATGCCTACTCCAATCCAACAGATTACGAGAACTGATGTAACTCGCTTTACAGTTACAATAGTTTGATACTTGTTCTTCAACCTAATGGCCAGTAAACGATCAACGCTGATAACCGTTATAGTAAAAAGAGACACTCCTCCCACCCCATATCATACCGCCCTGGTTCCAAGCCATAAATAACAAAACTTGTCCTTCCAACGTAAGACGTAACGGCAAAAGGTTGTACAATTAATATCAGAAAACGTCGTTCGATTCATCCTCGGGAACCCAGTGGTAAAATTCTGTCGCTCGTTTCTCGCTTCCAGAAGAAATACACCTGGGCACGAAGTTTGTTGGACCTTGTTCCGGAAGTCGACCAATCAGTATCAAGTATAGTTAGACAAATGAATTTAACAATAATAGAAAGCCGCCACTTCCGGAACAAAGTCCAACAGACTTCTTGCCCAGGGGTATTTCCTCTGGAAGCGAGAAACGAGTGACAGAATTTTACTCCTGGGTTCCCGAGGATGCGTTCGATTGTTCTTTGTAATTTTCGGAATTTGTTTTTTCCTTGCTATTTTCTGCAGCGAGATGTGACCTTAACCGAGAAGCCGATGTAATCTATATTCACGAGAACAGATGTACTTAAAGTAAAAAAAATATATATTTGTATTCATTTTTATTAAATTACTGCGTTGGCGTGATAAAGATATGCCCTATGCAAAGTCTTTCATTTTAATTTACTCTTGAGAAAACACGGAGTCATATTAGGTTTTTTAAATTTAATTAAAACAGTGAATAGATGTATATGATAACGTATTGAAAAAAAATATTCATGCTGTTAATGTTGATTGGAAGTTGTCAATGAAAGCTCAGTTGGAAAGTTAATAATCCTTTTGAGAAAACTCAATTTTTCGTTAAATATTTGGTTTAAAGAGATTATTCTTTACTCGTCTTGGGTAAAGTCTTTTTCACTTATTAATTTCTTTTTGCGTTAAGCTGTTTTTATCGATTTAGTCTCAGGCTTTCATTTGGCCCGTTTACACAGTAAACTCCGTTTTCTCTATTGCTGTCACATGCAGTCTGCTGACGCCATGCCCACAGCATCCTAACACCTCCTTACGAATGTTTTGCACGACAATAAATGGTAGCATTTAACATGTGTCCAACACAAGAATACTGGACATAGCTTTGACTTGGACTCTGCCACATGTACCACACTCCACAAATTACCATCAACGGCTTACACTTGAAAGCTGGTCCACTAACGCTCAACTGTAGTCAACCTCTACCGACACCTAACAAAAGACTCACACATGACTTTAAAAGCAATTACAACGCTACTCCAAAACAAAATATCACGACTGTTTCCCCTTTCGACCGAACCAGAGTTTTCTAAGACCATCAACTGTCTTATTTTTTATTACTCTGAAGATGACCTCCGCTCAGGTTGTAGAAACGTCAGTCGCCACCACCTACATTTTTTCTCAAGACTACACTCACCTGGATGATAGCACATTTCATAATCATTTTAAAAGATGTTGTAACTCGAAGTAATGAGACACCAAAGGACTTACGACAACCGTAAGTCCTGTTTTAGCCAGATGGTAAGCAAATAGTTTAAGTCGAAATCGTACCGTGTGAATCCGGCCATACTCTTCGTTACCTAAGTAGATAGGCAGTTACAGATGGTCTTTGATTGCAGATCGAATTGGAACTTAGAAATGTTGATTTTGACGAATGAAAATCCTCAAAACAAGAAAGAAAACGATTAAAAATTCTGCGAAGACACCGAGTTTAACAACATAAAGGTTAAGGTTAAGGGTTCGATTCCTGAGATTGGAACTCGCGTGAGTAGGAAATTGCTTTTTTACTCGAGCCCAGGCCTAATTGCTTGCTTTTCTTGTTGTGTTAGAAAATCCATTGAACGGCGAACACTGTGAATTAAAGCAATGCACCGACCGGTATTTAGGCACCAAAAAGTGTCATCTACTGGCCAAGAATACCATTGATGATGGATCCAATAGAAATTGTCCTTTTGAAATTAAAACTGATGTAAAAATCATTTACCACTAGCATTTTTGTCGAACATTTTGTTTCAGAAATAAGCGGGATAAAAACGCAGAATCCAGAAATCAGAGCGAAAACAAAAGTAAAATTTGTTACAAACAAACAGACAGACAAACAAACAAACAAACAAAAAAGAAAAAACATTTAAGGACGTTACTGCGCATTCCATAGCGCAATTAGGGTATTTGGAAGACAATTAAATAGAGTGCTTACAATAAATCCGTGAAAAACTTTACAAACAAAATTGTGCAAATTTTTGCAATTTGTAACAAAGTTTTTTTACGTATATATTGTAAGCACTCTTTTGCTGCTGCAAGCAACAATGTCCTTTGAACACGAAGTCTCACACGGAATGTTGCAATGACAATAAATCAATATACAAAACTGTAAGATATTTCATCTGGCTCCTGTATTTTTGTCCTCAATACTCAGTGAATGTTCTGCGTTTAAAAGAAAAAGATAGTTAACTTGGGTTTTTAAAGAATAGGGTATATTGTTAAATGGAGCGGATCAAGGATATAAAATTTCCAGGTGGTGCAACAATCAAAACAAGGTGAAAACAACGTGCGATCAGAATCGTTGTCTTTACTCTAATTATTGGGATCTCAACCGATCAGAAAGCGAGAGATTTGGATGTTTTCAGCAAAGTCATTGCTTCAAAAGTAACAAATAACTCTTTCTAAAATATAAGCAATGGTTGAAAGACGAGTTTTTGTATTGGAAGGAGTCCAGTCATTAAATATTCATAAAGCAAAGAAAATTGATGCCTTAATTGTTATGAAAACTAGGGCTGTGCTGTTCTTGGTTGTTAGGTAGTTGCTTGTTTATGATTCTTTTCAACGTAGTCACAACTGTTTGTCGAAGATCGTTCATACGCCATAAATACAGCAAGGGATTGAATGTTGAATTGATTAAAACAATCAGCTCGCTTGAGGTGAAAAATCTGTACATTACAATAAATGAATCGTTTAGCCTAAAACTTTGACTGTTGTGTACCGCATACGCTACTACTACCACTATAGCAGAACACGCGTACGGCAAGTAAGACAGCAGTACAAAACAGATTAGAATCAACATCGTATTGAAGGACCTGCGGTACTTATTGGCATTAAAGATCGATTGTTCGGTCCTTGCCGTTTCAGTTGGGGATGTGTTTAGCGACATTGAAGATGAGAGCTTCTTCAGTGAAGAGTATGCAATGGAATAAAAAACAGTCAAAACCAACAGAAGCAACAATTGGTAAACTGCAGCAACGATTATGAACAGGTCGGGGGAAAAACGAGAAATTTGCAAAGTTGATAATGTCAAAATGCCTACTCCTATCCAGCTGAAAACGAGAACTGATGCAATGCGCTTTAGAGTTACAATAGTTTGATACTTGTTCTTCAACCTGATGGCCAGAAAACGATCAACGCTGATAACTGTTATGGTAAAATGAGACACTCCTCCCATCCAATATGCAACCGCCTTGGTTCCAAGCCATAAATTACAAAACTTGTCCTTCCAATTGAAGAGAACTGCGGTATTGGTAATGATGAACAAAGGCTGTGCAACTGCTCCAGTAATGAAGTCCGTTAAAGCCAAATTTGCTATGAGGATGTATGAAGGCTTGTGTAGAGAAGGCGTCTTCCAGATTGAGTACAGAACAAGAGAGTTCAAAAGTACTGCTGTTATGGCTGTTACTGCGTATGCCGTAGATATTGCTATACGATGATCAGGTATTTTTATGTGAAAAATGTTGATATTACAAGTGTTGTTCATTTTGAAAACTTAATATATCCGTAATAAAATTGATCTAAATTAAAGTCAAGCGAGATTGTTCTTTATGATTTTTGGGAGTTCGATTTTTCTTAGCAATTTTCTTTTGCTAAGCGATGTGACCTCGAGCGGGCAACTTGTAATAATCTTGTATATCTACGAGAAATTGCACTTGAAGTAAAATTTATTTGTATTTAACTTTATTAAATTAAATTATTAATTATTAAATTTATTCGTATTTATCTTAAATTGAATTAATTATTAAATTCAGTAGTGTAATAAAAGTGTACAAAAGCATTTCATTTTAATTTACTCTTGAGAAAACAGATGTAAACGAAGTTATAGTAGTTTTTTTATTTGATTAAAACAGTGAATGGATGTATATGGTAACGTATTGAAATGGTATTACACAGTCATGCTGCTGCTGTTTGTAAGCTGTCAATCAAACCTCAATTGTAAAGTCAAAATAATATACCTTATCAAGAAACTCATCTATTTTTCGTTCAATGCTTGTTTTAATTAGTTCGGGACCCATAGATCCTACAATAGATTTTCCTGCAAACTTTGTCTACAAGGAGAAGTACATATCAGAGGGTTCAATAATATTTGGAGTAGGCGAATGAGGCTAATATGTAGGCGGCTGTGTGCAATAATTTTACTACCATTTTTTATTATTTATTGAGAAGTAGCCGGCGATTCATCGCCGGTAGCCGCCTTCTATTAAAATCCCTGACATATATAAAGTCAAAATATAAAATAAAAAGGAGGGTCATCGTATTCGTTTTTGACTTAGGGGGTGGTCTTAGGTGAATTTTCACCGCTTTTTTTTTTTAATAAAAAAATCGAACGTCATATTATTGGGAATAACAAGCAATTTTTATAAACTAGAATAATATTAAACGTTTCTGCTTGTCAATCCTAAAACGATCCGCACGTGCACAGAAAACAACTAAGCGCGCCCAAATAATTCCGGAACTGCGCGAGCTAAAATGAAATTATGATTGTTTTTCTCAACTAACGTTATCTTACAAATAGAAAATACTTACAACAAACTAACAATCAAAAAGGCTGTGCAAGATTAACTACACTGAAACCTAACCTAACGTGAACCTGAACCTGAACTGTTAAAACGTAAATCTAAGCCTAAGCATAAGTTTAAACCCTAAAGCTAACTTAACCTAATTCGAAAATATACAAGTTATTCTGAAGTATTGTAATTAATTCTATTCCTAGATTTAAATTCCTATCTTTTATTGAGTCCATATGGTTGCCAAGAAAATAATTGTGAACACCAGTACGCCTCTCTCTTAAGCAAATTACGTTCCAAATTATCGGTATTATTTATAGACTCAATATAAATAAATAAAAAATCAATTAATCTATATAATATAATATTAATATATATATAGAATGGATAAAGAGAAAACAATTTTTAAGCCCTTGGCGGGAATCGAACCCCACATCTTCGGTTTATTAGTCCGACGTGTTAACCACTACACCACAAGGACCAACCACGCTGGAAACGCAGCCAGTTAATGTAATGTATAAGGAAACTGCAGGGATCCCAGTGCGTTATTTTTCTCTATGGGTAAGTTGATTTAATTCTATGCGTACCCAAATTTACGATGTTCAACTTATAGAGAAATAATCCAGAGTCCTTTTCACTTGAGAAAATTTATCCGCGTCAACTGATGGGATTGATTAGGTTTCTGCTTTTTATAGCCTTTACGAGGGTCATTTGCAGATAGTCCTCAATTTATGGTTGCATTGGAATTTGGAAATGTTGATTTTGACGGAATCAGGAAAACTAGAGCACTGGGATCAGTGAAAGCCCCGTAAAATAAGGCCGTGCAACTTGGGGACCACAAAGTGGGGACCACAAAGTGTCATCTTCTGGTCTAATCTATACCATTGGTGATAGAAATGGTCCTTTTGAAATTACATTGTATATAGCATTTTACAGTAGCATTTTTTGAAAACCTGTTTCGGAAATAACCAGAAAAGAAACCCTAGGATCCATAAATCAGAGAAGCATCGAAAGCAACAATTGTTAAAAAAGGCATTAAAGACATTAATGGCCGTTAATACTACGCACGCCATCGAGCAACTCGGTGCAGACTGTAAGACAATTCAATATTGCTTCCATGGCAATTGATTCCCTTTCAATACCAAAAAGTAATTTAACATATTCTCACCCGCAACAACATTGTAATGACGATTAATAAAAATATAACTAATAGATTCCCTCTTTCATCTTCATATTCGTCAAAACATCGCCGTAAATGTTCTGGTTTATTGGGATATCAACTTACCAGAAAGTGAGCAATTAAAATGTTTTCAGTCGTTATTTTCAAAATACAAACAGGCTCTTTATAAAATGCAAACAAGGATTCACAGTCCACTTTACGTACAGAAAGAAACCCAGACGCTAAACATTGATAAAACAAACAAACAAACAAACAAACAAACAAACAAACAAAACAAAACAAAAACAAATAAAAATTGTTCTCTTTGTTTTAATTAAATCGTCCATTTGTGAAGAAGTTAGGGCTGTGGTTGTTGCTGTTCTTGGTTGTCAGGAAGTTGCTTGCTCAAGATTCTTTTCAACGTAGTCACAACTGCTTGACGAAGATCTTTGATCCGCCATAAATACAGCAAGGGATTTACTGTAGAGTTGATTATAACAATCAGTTGGCTTGAGCTTAATAACTTGTACTTTAACTCAGATATATTTTTTGGGTGAAGACCGTGATCATTTTTCACGAATATGGAGATCGTTATAGCAGAACACACATAGGGCAAGTAAGAGAGCAGTAGAAAACAGACAAGAAGCAACATGGTATTAAAGGACCTGCGGTACTTATTGACATTGAAGTTCGACTGTTCGGTCGTTGCCGCCGTTTCAGCTGGGGTAGTGCTATTTGATACTGAGGATGAGTGCTTCTTCAAGGAAATGAATGCCATGGAATAACAGACAGTTAAGATTAACAGAAGCAACAATATATAAGTTGCAGCCACATTAACCAGCAGGTCTACCGAATATTGAGAAAGGAGCAAAATTAATATAAAAATACCTACTCCAATCCAGCACATTATGAGAACTGTTGTAATACGCTTTAGAGTTACTACAGTTTGATAGTTGTTCTTCAACCTAATGGCCTGTAAACGATCAATGCTGATAACTGTTATAGTAAAGAGAGACGCTCCTCCCATCCAATATCCTATCGCCCTGGTTGCAATCCCTAATTTACAAAACTTGTCCTTCCAATTGAAGAGAATTGCGGTATAAGTAATGACGACCAAAGGCTGTGCAACTGCTCCAGTAATGAAGTCCGTTAAAGCCAAATTTGCTAGGAGGACGTATGAAGGCTTGTGTAGAGAAGGCGTCTTCCAGATTGAGTACAGAACAAGAGAGTTCAAAAGTACTGCTGTTATGGCTGTTACTGCGTATGCCGTAGATATTGCTATACGATGATCAGGTATTTTTATGTTAAAAGTATTGATATCACAAATGTTGTTCATTTTGAAAACTTAATATAGCTATATTAAAATTAATTTAAATTTATATTAGACGTCTTTCAAATGTTCGTTGTAATTTTCAGGAATTTGTTTTTTTCCTAGCTATTTTCTTTTTCCGCGAGATGTGACCTTAACCGAGAAGCCGACGTAATGATCTTGTATATCTACGAGAACAGATGTCTTAAAGTAAAAAAAAATTATTAAATTACTGCGGTGGTGTGATAAAGATATACCTACAAAGTCTTTCATTTCAATTTACTCTGAGAAAACGAAGTTATATTACTTTTTAAATTTGAATAAAACAGTGAATAAATGTACATGGTAACGTATTGAAAAGGTATTATTTTATTCATGTTGTTAATGTTGATTCGAAGCTGTCATTGAAAGCTCAGTTGGAAAGCTAAATTAATAAAGCTTTTGAGGAAACTCTGAACTTTTCTTGGACCGTGAAGTCTTTTTCACTTAATTTCTTTTTGCGTTAAGCTGTTCTGATCGATTTAGTCTCAGGCTTTTATTAGGTCCATTTAATAATAATAATAATAATAATAATAATAATAATAATAATGATGATGATGAATTTAATGTATTAATAATAATTTTTTTTTATTATATTTATTTTTTAAATTTCAGCGATAATGGCAGATGGGTTGTCTGTAGAAGATAAGTGGCTTTTACTGATGTGGAAACGACGCGTTCCTTCAAAGCCAATTCGTACACCGTGTTCAATATCGTGGAGGAGGTTTGATACAAAATTCGTGTCCGGGTGGTTTGTCAAGGTCGTTTTCCATGTGTTTAAGCCGAAGAGGGATTGGGGCTCAGGCAGGGAGCTGGCAGTCGGCCATACTGTGGGCTCCGCGGCAGCGTTTGCAAACGTGTGCGCGTTTACAGTTGGAGCCTTGCTGGCAGACGCCTCGTTGGTAAAGGTTGCACCCTTCTTGGACGGTAGAGGAGTACTTATTGCCTTGAGACTCGGGAAAGGGGCAGTTTTTAACCACGTGAGAAAAATCCTTACATCGCGAACATTGACGAGCATCTTTTCTTACAGCAGTGGCATCCAAAATGGTTGTGTACAACGTCGTACCGATGGTAGCAAATTGAGTAGACTTAGTTGAGGCAAGCAGCATGCGATAACGGACATCATACGTGTACACCGAGGCCCAGGAGAATTTGCGGTTAGCCATCTGGATAGTTTCACGTACAGCTCATCGTGCAGTTTTGAATTCAGTCGTACTAATTGACGTTCGTATTTATTCCAAGTGAACAACCACTCATCGAAATTATCGATGGAATGGCGGCGCCGTGGCTGATTAACGTTGAGGTCAATGTTTCCGCCATCAGATTTGAGTGCAATGGAGTCGTTGCGTGACTCCGACGCGTGACAGGTAAGGTGAGAATATAATTCTCCAAGGTCAATGTACTCACCGCGACGAATCGCTTTCACGATTTTTTTTGGGAGAATGTAACTGTTGAAACTTATTTTCGAGGTCGACCGCGTCAGTTTTTAAAAAACCACTCGTGGTAAGGCCGGCGCCGTCGCACGATTTTTCGTGGGTGATTGATGGAACTTGGTCGTTTGATTTTGACTTAATTGATGACTTTATTTCATCTTGCTCTATCTTCATTAACGACATTTGGATGGATAGTTCTCGCACCGCACCGACAAGGGCAGAGATCGATGATTCGGTCGGTGTTACCTCCTTATTCGCTTCTTCTTTTGGCCGGTCTGGCCCCTCGCAGTCGATATTAGGCGACCCGAAAGTGTGAGAAGATTTCGCCAGACCACACATTAATAATGTTACAATAATTGAATATATTTTTAAAAATCTAATAAATTTATAATAAAAAATTAAACTGATTAAATTGATATAGTTAAAGTAAATTTCTTAAATTAGATTATCTTAGATTAAAAGCTTCTCTAAAATAGTATGTTTTTAACTTATCTAAATTTCTTATAAAAACAGGAAGTCCATTCCATACTTTAGCTGATGCATTACAAAATGCCCTATCACCCAATGTCTTTTTGGACATAATTGAATTATACTCTAGTAATAGTCCATTCACACGGTAACGTACAAGTCAGTTTTCTCTATTGCTGTCGCATGCAATCTGATGACGCCATGCCCACAGCATCCTAACATCTCCTTACGAATGTTTTGCACGACAATAAATGGTAGCTTTTAACATGTGTCCAACACAAGAATACTGGACATAGCATTCACTTGGACTCTGCCACATGTACCACACTCCACAAATTACCGTCAACGGCTTACACTTGAAAGCTGCTACACTAACTTAGAACAAAAACCACTCAACCGTAGTCAACCACAACCGGCACCTATCAGAAGACTAACACATATAGGCGGCGGAGCAGTGGGGGCTGGGGGGTGTCTAGCTGAGTCCCCCCATCGTTTGGGCATTTCAAAAATCAATCTAACTTCCATCTCTTTTCCTTATATAACAAAAAGAAAATTAACTGTTGAGACAGCACTGCCATAGGGACTGCGCAATAATTATAGGGGGAGCGTAAAGTAATACACCAAAAAGTGGGGGGCAATACCGGACTAAAAAATAATAATGCAAATGGTTTGCTGAAATACTCAAAAGTTTGAGCTCGCTGCGCTTGCATGCAATAAAAGAAAATCTTATCTTTCCAGAATAAAACAAGCCTTGCTTCGCTCTTGAAAGAGGTCTTTATTGCCACAATAGTTCTCAAAAATTTCCTCGCTTCGCTCACATAAAATTTGAAAAAAAAAGTCTTTTGACGTCAGTAGGGGCTTACTAATTTTCAGCTTCGACCCGGGAGGGGGGTTTGTACAGGGGGTTTAAGTTAACTTTAAGCCGTAGTGCATGTACTCATTTTAGAGCCCCCTTCCTGATAAATTTTGCGCAGGCCTATAAGACATACCCAGACAAAGTAAAGGAACATTTCATTGCCAAAAAGTTCATTTAGGCGAATGTCAGACCAACGCAAGTTCCATTTTGGGTATTTCAAGTGAAAATCGCTCGAGTAAAAATCAAGCCTGTCTTCAAGTGATGTCGTCACAAACTTTTTTCTAGTTGTCGGCCCCCCACTTTTTATACCGCTCCGCCGCCTATGACACATGACTTTAAAAACACTGATAACTCTACTCCAAAACAAAAGAACCACGACTGTTTCCCGTTTCGACTGAGCCAGAGTTTTTACAGACCATCAACTGTCTTATTTTTCACTACTCTGAAGATGACCACCGCTTAGGTTGTAGAACGCCATCACCAACAGTTTTTCTCAAGACTGTACTCACCTGGACGATCACATTTCATAATCATTTTAAAATATGTTGTAACTCGAAGTAAGGGGACACCAAAAGAACTTACGACAATCGTAAGTCCTGTTGTAAGCAGATATATAGCAGCGTACTATATAAAAAACTTAAGACCCATGATTTATGAAGGTTTGAAAGCCTCTAGGGACGTATTCTAACATTTTATTTACTTTATTTTATTTTGTTTGGTCTTTTCCATAATTAGCTAGGTTATATATACCACGTCAATCTTGTAATTTTATTAGCATGATTATGGCTTTGTAATAAAGCCGAAATATTGCCAGTAACATCGGTCTCGTCGTATTAAATCTAAAATTTGGATTTTCTTCACGATGATTACCATCCTCGGACTCGGGTCGCCCACCACCATCTGAACAAATACTGTGATTGGATGAAGAAGCAAAAGAATAATAGAGCAAGACAAAACGAGCCATGCAAAACAAAGACGTGATAAAACATTGTCTTTGTAATATTATGTATGCGCCGTAATGGCTGCCTGCTTGTTCAAAGTGCTCCGTACTTTTCTTTGGTTTTTTCTATTTCTAACCTAGTCTGGACCGAAATTCCACAACTCGAAGCAGTCTAAATATCAACTTAATGGTTTGGGGTCAGGATTTGCTACGGCTACCGATTGTGATCTTGGTTTTGGTCGTTTGAAATGTGTATGCTGTCAAGTGAAGCGTGTAGCAACCCAGTCGATCTATAACATCTCTTTGCCGATTATCAAGTCGTCAAAGCATGGTCTGCTCTGTCTAACATCAGCAAATCATCTCTTCTGGATAGATCTGATAATCTACATGGATGTTCAGCAAAATCCTGGTCCTTCTATACGCGAATTTCGCTCTATTGCTCAACGACCACCTTATTCAAATATGGCGCCATATTTAAATTTGCGGGGGTTAAGGATCACTGGAGGAGTAGTACCTTCCTAGTAGCCTCTTGGCGTCCTAGACTGGTCTCCCTATATCCAGCACCCTGTGAAGCGCAAAACATGATCACTCAAGAGCTGATCACATTAGCCTCTCCAGGGTGAAGACCGACCGTGTGTCCTACTCGTGGTGCCCCTGTTACCATCGCAAAACATGGCGGATCTTGGGGAGTAAACCCTGAAAACAAATCCCACCTTACGTTTTGGTGGTGCAACAAGTCTTCTCTGCGACCGTGTCAGCCCCGCTGTCCCGTCGAGCAACAGGGATTACTTGCCAAGGGACACTATTCTGCGCCGTTTAGTGTCGACATCGTAGGCGCAGCCTCACTTTTTTTATGAGATGGATATTACAGGAGATTTGGTTAATGCTACTGCGTACGAGGTAACCAACGCCCCATGTTATATGGGAAACTATGCGAAGTCCATATGAGAATACTACCGCATCCGGGGTAACCGATGGAAACAGGAACTTTTGTACAACCAATGGACTTTAACTAGAAACTCCTACTTTCGTATTTATAGTCATACCTTTAGACTATGTACTATGTCTTCTGTAATTCATCTTATGATTCTGTGTGTTTTACCCGTATCGGGTTTTAGGCAATTAATTTAAATTTGACAACGATGCTTTCACACAGGATTTATTATTCTAGATCTCAACCACTTTGCCTTAAATCCAAGTATCGTGTATCTCCGGATGTTTTTCTTACTCTTAAAAACGTGGGAATCTTAAATACGCGTCGTACCCGAGCTGGTCGTTGACATAATTAATCGAAGCTTCGAGGTATACCTTCGTTTATTACTTCTCGGATTACATTGTTTTCTTCAAACACGAAGTACTGTCGTATTAATTTCAACAATCTTTCTATTCCTTTACGTCTGCCTTTAACACCTGAAGTCAGTCAATTTACAAAATTGTGTTTACTGAATTCAAGGTCAGTTTGAATAAAGCAACAAATAATAAATGATTTTGCTGTTAATAATATTGACATTCTTTGTTTGACTGAAACATGGTTAATCTAATACACATCAACAAATAATAAATGAACTTACACCTAAAGGTTATATTTTTAAAGACATTCCTAGAAAAGGTAGAGGTGGCGGAGTTGGCTTTTTATTTGAGAAATCTTTGAATCTTTGGCAAATTTCCCTTAATAAGTACAAATATTTCGAAGCCATGGGCATGTTTGTTCAATTAACACCTGCAAATATTTCTATTTTTCTAATTTATAAACCTACACCATCTAGTGGCAATAATTTTTCCAATAATATGTTTTTTGAAGAGTTTACTCTTTTTCTGGAACAATTTTCAACAGTGTCCAGTTCTTTTCTTTTGCTTAGAGATTTTAACTTCCATGTAGAAGATCCATGTAATTCTGGTACAGTTACGTTTTTGAATCTTTTGGAACTGTTTAATCCGACTCACGTCAAACAACCAACTTATCAGGATAAACATATTCTTGATCTTGTAATCACTAGAACTGGGGATCATGTGATCAAGAAAATCTCTGTCTCTGATCCTGTTATTTCTGACCATTTTCATGTTTCTGGTGACCTTATGATTAAGAAACCACCTTTTCAGAGATACAAAAGAAAACTAGTGATTAATCTAGTTTGAGCTGCGTTAAACTTTAAATTAACTTTAACTTTAAATTGCTCACTAACGATCCGGAAACATCAGCTATTTTTAATCAGCCACCTTTATTTTCGTTTAAACGTG
>JANTNT010003239.1:0-13772 GCA_024752375.1 Entacmaea quadricolor | reverse complement strand
TCGGCTAGTGTGTGCCGGCCTTTAATCACCAAGAAGCCGACTTACAGAACAAATTTATTAGAAAGTTTGAGCATAATTGTACCATTTGTTGACGAGAAATAGCTTTAACTGCAAAAAGTGTTTACAATTAGGGACACATACTGTAGTATTAATTGTGAAAAAATTACAATACTGAGTATTTTGAAAAACTAGCTTATTTTCGGAGCCGAAACGTGGGGGGGCTAGATCCCCCTCGCTCCCCCTCCTCCGCCGCCCCTGTATATTTTGCGACAAACAAGAATATTCTGTCCGTGATTTTTTCTTCTTTCCATTTTACTGCAGGCACACACAACCATAATTAACACTTAACTATTTAATATTCTCAGTGAATTTTTCGTTTTAATTCTTTATCGTATTGCTTCTTTTTTATTATCACGTGTATACCGTATTCCAGTATTCTCCCAAGTTAAATACTAAAACATGCTGTTCACTAGCCATATCACCAGACAAAAGTGATCATGAATAATTCCATGACTTTCTTCAACGTCTCTAATGCGCATACTAATGCCTCCTTCAAGTTCCTGACATTATCAGTTGGTCTCTTGGCAATTGTCTGTAAAGAACTCGCCATGGCAGTTCTTTTCCACCACAAGAGGATACGATACTCTGGTGTCATTCAAATTCTACTTGGACTATTTATCGTAGCTGTTGGAATTGCTGACCGATTCCAATTGGCAAGCTATTTGAGCGGCTTTCCTGCGAGATATTACCTTGCCATATGGATGGGTGCATGGGTAAGTGTTCAACTACACACTGTATCATGATACCATTATAACGTTTAAGTAAGTAGATGTTAAACTATTCAAACACTTCAAACAAAGAAACGATGGATGGGTTTAGGTAATTTGAAAGACCGTGATTCAAAAACGAGTTTACTTAACTGACGTTTCGGACGTTAGTCCTTCGTCGGGTGTTTCAAATTACTTACAACCCATCCATCGTTTCTATGTATTATACACCGACGCAGCTCAAACTAGATTAATCACTAGTTTTCTTTTGCACTTCAAACAAATGTTATTTTGCTGTCACTTATATACTTGTAAAAGGTAAACTTGCTGTTGACGAGAACGAACAAAACTATTTATATATTTTGGGTGTGTTCATGAATCATGAATCTAAAGTGCACCCTTTTTTTATCTAGAAAATTCGTTGCGTATTTGACTTTAAATATTAGTTTGTATTTTTTCCAACTCGATTTAAAGTTCAGGATAAATTTAGTCGTAAGTTTTACCGTTACTTTTATGAGGAGATTTGATTCATGAAAAGACCCTGAGAAACGAAGATTCAAATTCTGTCATTGAGCAATTAATCTTCAAAATGTTTATTGGAATTGGGCTTGCTAGAATTGCTGGGGAAGAAATCGCAATACTATAGAGCAGAATATCAAAAGAAAATATTTACAACAAGTGACGACACTAGTAAACAGCTGCAGGATATTCAATTAACATGAAAATGCAATGACTTTAATATTCCTATTATATTATATATTTTTAACAATGATATTGTTGTATATAGGGCATTACATTGTATGCATTTGTTATACGTGAAAAATCGCTCGAGAAAAGTTGGTCTATCTATTTTTCACATACATATCTGATTGCAATAACATTGCTAAAACAATTATTCTACTGTCTGTGGTCCGCTACTAATAATTATATAACAAGTAAAGACACGGATTATGATCACTATGGCTATTAGAATAAGTAAAGACTTTGATCCGCATCCATGTATATGACGAAACTAAACCAGATCTAGACCTACTAGCTCTTTTTGTGCAAGTGATCATAGATTCATCTTTTTAGTAAGAATGATTTTAAAGATCGGCTTTAAACCTTCACAAGTTATTTAGCTCTTTCATCTCTCGCCTAAGGAATCATGCAATAATGTGAATATTAGATCGCTGTCGACTTGAATAACAAGTATACATACGTGTAGTAGAAAAATAACAAATTAGCCATAATTAATAATAATGAATAATAATGACGTAGAACCTGAAACTGCAAAGGGTTCTGGAAAATTCGTCCGTGAATAGGTAAACCTTTTCCGAATACAAAACTGTTTCCATGGTGACGAGGCGGAGTTCGATGTTTTATCAAGCTCCGCCTCATCGTGGAACTATTATTTTGTAGTGACTTAAGTGAATTCGTTAGGGAAGGTTCTGTAGAAAAATTGTTGAGCGATGCGCTTGCCTAAAAGAACTGTTTATGAATCAAAACTTAACTATCAAAAGAAAAATGGAATTAAGCAATCTGGAGAAAAAGCTCAAAATGTCCTCAAACGCTCAGGAACTCATGAAAAAGATCTCATCACTGTTTTTACTGCGCATTTATTCGCCCAGTACTAGTGTACGTAAGCCAAGTATTTATATATACACACATGTACATATTGAATTTTGTATCTATTTTTCAAAACATATTAACATTGATAACTCACTATTGATCAGCACATATGTAATTTTGTTTAATTTACTCTTTTTTTGTAATGTCAAGTTTTTTAAACCAAGGGTATGTCATTTGATATTTTAAACTAAAATTATTAGTATTTTTAGTATTAAAACTTGGCGCGGAAGAACCAATAAGATACTGTATTCTCGAGGCGAAAGGCCCACCCTTCCCAGACGTGATGTGTCAAGGTAAGAGGGTGTCAATGGGGTTAACTGACTAACGTAAAAGACCATTATTTCGTTATCTTTAACGTATAAATAACGAAAAACAGTTAATCGTATAAATGAATGTCCGATTTTTAACGTATTTGACCTTAAAACATTCAAATGTCTAGGAAGAATGATCAGTTTGTTATCATGTGACTGAATCGTGACACTTTATGAGCCTAGCTGCAATGTTTAAGCGGACTTACAATGTGCCTTGTTTTCGTTGGTTACCATGGAAACAATGCGAGAGAAGTGCATTTACTCACTATGCTTTTTTTCTACTGTTTACTGACTAAATTGCATTTTTATAACTGTTATATACTGAGTAGAGACATACCCCATTGACACCCTCAGGTAAGGTAAAAAGAAAAAAAAAAAACCGACCATATTATTATTTTGTCATAATCAATATTGACGTTTGTTTATGTTATAGATTTTCATTACTGGGTTAATTGGTCTTTGCATTAGTGTTCGGGACACGTATAATCCAATCAAGAAATCAGAGGTAAATACAAACACAATTTGATTTATTGTTATTTTGAAATTGCACGAGGAAATCGCTCGAGCCATCGGCGCCGACACAGCGTGATATCAATTTTCTTGTGCAACTTTCCGTGGAATCATTGACCGAGTAAGACGTGATTTTCCTTTAATCGTATAAAGTATTTGACCTTTTCCTAATTGTTACAATCCTTTTTACTGAGAAAAATGGGCAAAATCAACCCTGCCTTTCGTGACGTCATTTAGTCTCCTTTCGACCAATACGCGGCCGATTTGGCAGTTGAAATTGTGCGATTCAGGAATTACTATACAACTCTTTATAAATGCGGTGTTGTTATCAATCACCTTTTCAACATAAAAATGATACATTTTTACATATAATAGTTTTTTCTTTTTTTTTTTTTTCTTTTTCTTTTTTTTTTTTTCTTTTTTTTCTTTTTTTTTTTTTTTTGCATATACCTGCAAAACATATCGGAGGTGAACCCCTAACTCTTAGCATTGGAATTACTATTAATCTATATTTGAACAATGTGTTAATGTTACTCTCTAGGAAGGTTTTTAAGCAGCATAATTGAGTCAATATATTTAAGACGTCATTTCACACATTCCCATTATAATACTATCACGTGACTGTGTTAACCCTGCTATTGTCTATCAGGTCACTGCCTATTTAGTGTTTGCCATAACATCCATCATCTTCGCTATCGCACTGATCGCCTGCTATAGCGTCAGTATTGCACTCATAGCCCATCAAGAAGGTAGCTGCAAGGGTTTGATAAAGCCAGGATGTCCTGTCCGAAGTTCTCAAGGAATGATAACTGTTGAGAGGGAATGTGACATTCGTATCACTTTGGCTGTCATTATTATGTTTTTGAGTGTTCTGGAGATTTTGGCTGCAATTTGGGCTATCTACAGTTGCATTCCTAAAAAGGTAAAAATTAAAACAAATAATGTGTATATCAGAAGTACATGGGCCGCACCAAACGAAAAGGGACATGACATATGAAATGGTGTCGGAAAACAAAACAAAACAAAACAAAAAAACAAAAAACAAAACAAAACATAAAAATATTGAACTTGTCACGGGAAAACTTGTGCTTGCATATTATGAACCATACATTAAATCATGGCTGGAATACCAAAGGTTGCCTATTGCGCGTGCGCCGATTTCCCCAAACAAAATAGCGGCTGCATTCATAAGAAAATGTATGAACAACAATAAATATTTGATAATAAATTATTTTTATTCAATACAAAATGTAAATGTAGCTTATTCTAGTTTCTATAATGCATTTCTTATCGCATGGAGTTTGATATTATTGGTACTATACAACTTAAAATTCTGTCGATTATACTCTCGACCTCAAAATATTTAGCTTTTGCTTTCGGACTAGCATTGTAAAGGACAACATACGAAAAACTCATTTAGTTGCTTGTAATCCCGTCGACGAGCACGTTTGGAACCCATGTAATGTTGATTTTCAAATTTCACAAGGGAAACCGGTGATGTTGCACCCGGCAATTGACCGGAATTCTAGCCCATTATCTGAAATGCCAAATATCTTATCTGCATGCCAGAAGTAAATTACAAATTCAATTTTGAAAAACAAGTCAATAACACTTAATCGACAAAATATGTCATAAGGTCCCTTTTCACCTGGCTAGACCAACATAACTTCTGGTATATAAATACCATCTAGCGAAGATCTAGGATTTAAAAAGAAGGGGGGGGTGACGTATATGACAAAGAATGCACGCTCCACTGAATACTACAGTTAACCCATAAAAAGGAATAAAAATGATCAAAATAAGGCAAAATGGAGAGTTTGAGTTGTCACCCATTTCACCACCCCTGGATCCGCGCTAGCTGCTGCCAATATCAAACAAGTCGTCAATCGAAAAGAACGGACTCTTTTTTACCTTGGGTTAATTTGTGTGGGAATGTTTGCTCATTTAAGATGACGCACTCTCTTGAATATCATTTCTTTGTTTAGTGGCAACCCTTAAGAAGATTTTATGATTCTAGATTTGGGTATAAATCAAGCAAAACAAAAAACAAAAAACAAAACAAAACAAAACAAAACAAAAACAAAACACAACAGAACAAAACAAAAAAACATGCTCAAAGGAATGACATCGAAATGTGGTCTGAAATGGAAAAGCGTTATTAAAAAGCGTTATTACGCCCAAGAAAAAAGGGTTTACTTCCAAGTAAAAATATGTTACAAACCCGGAATTACTCTAATTTATTTACATAATAGAAGAAATATTGAGGAATTGCTTGTGATAGCGCTTAAAGTATTGCTGCAGTACGAAGATATACTTGTATCTGTTTAGAATTCTAGATAATAACGAAAAAGAAAGAAAGCATCCTCGGGTATGTTGCCCTCCCCTTCCGGCTCCTGACTCCCCGGGTACCCGAGGATGGAAAGAAAGAAAAGAGATAACAGCGCTGGTGAACAAAATTTGTTGTCACTGACATAAACAGCAAAATATCACTCACAGCTTCATTGAACCATTGCATTTAAATTTTGCACCCCCGGGGTTGAGGACCTCGGGAAATGCTCGAGGTCAGGGTCAATAAGGTCAAAGCTTACTGGAAATCCTGGGGGTCAGAGAGACGAAAATGGAAATTCTTGGGGAATCGTAATAAACAACGTGAAAATCCTGGGTAGTCTTTCCAAAATTGAACATTGTCCACGGGCTAGAGAGTCGAATGGAAATCTTTGGGGATTAGAAGAAAAAATGAACATCCTAAACCCCGGGGAGTTCAAAAATTTAATGCAATGGCCCATTCTGATGAAGATTATCAGAAGCACAACCGAAACGTCAATTCGACCAACATTACACGTAAAAACTTATTTTAACAAGAACAAAACGTCGTTATAAAGTTTTGTCGTTTCATTTGAAATTAACATTTAGGATATCTGACTTTGATTAGTCTAAAAAACTATTTTCAGGTATCCTAACACCTAACTAATTGTAAATTTCCTTCTATTTTAAGATAATTATTGTAAAAGATGGTGTGAATGTAAATAAAAAATCAAAAACTCAAACTTTATATTATTTTTACTTTTTCTTAAAGAAGTCCCTCCCACATGACAAGCAGCATCAACCGGTGGAACCAGAGAAAGAACCTGAGTTGTCTTACGTGCATGTTGATCTGAAGCCACTCAGACCTGTTTCAATTATACTGACGTCAAACGAGGAACCAGCTGAAACTCCTTCGTCTAATATTTAGAGTACATTAACTTACTGAATACATTTGTTGTCAGTAGAGTATTTGAAATTAGGCAAATCATATCCAACATCAATCAGTCTTTTTCTAATTTGTTTCAGTCTTTAGAACTTAGCGGTGACGGTGGGAGATCTGAATCTGACATCTATTCTACCAGATTCACACTAACTCTTGATCTGAATCTGACATCTATTCTACCAGATTCACAGTACCTCTTGCAGTGTTATAAACTATACTAAGTTGGTTTTAAGTAGAGTTCATAACAGTGCACGTTTTTACAAAAAGCTAAATTTCAATTCTTTTCTGTAGTATTCCCCCTTCAGTTTTCAATCACAGATGTCATATTTTAGATCGCCCACCGACGACGTATTTGAAATAAGTGTATATGTGAATGCTGCCTAGTGCAATACTGCATAGTAAACCCATCCCTTTAATTTACAGTTGTATATTCAATCCTCAATCTCCCCTAGGCCATTTATTTATACTCCGGCTATTCTAGAACTTGTGTGACCATTCAGCCATGACGATGTGCTTGCCATCTCCTGCAATTTTGTGCTGCCTCTGGTTCGTTCCCGGAATTTCTGCTTGCCGGAAAATTAATGAAAATCTTCAGGAATGTGACTTACTTAAAAGAATAATAAACTAACGATTGATTAACTATTCAAATAACTTAACTGAAAATAATGCTACTCTAATTTGAATTCCTAATAAATCACTTTGCTAAATAAACATATCTAGAAGAGAGAATGGAGTGCTGGTTCTAAGATGAGCAACTGTGCTGGGATGAAACATGCAACGGGTGGCTTATATTTCACCTATTTGCTTTTACCTATGCAGAGAAAGAAGGCAAGAAAAAAAAAAGGTCACCTCGGCAATGGTCATTTTGAATAGAAATAGAGGCTTCTTCGAAATTGTTTTTATAATAAAAGAAGCTTAGCATAACCTCGACATCGATCTAAAATCAAAAACACCACAATTTTAACAAAGTAATAAATTCTGAATTAACTATGTTTCTGCATGTAACTAGATAAAACGATTCCAAAATTGCCACCCCCTCCTTTCTGAACGGTGTTTTACTAGAAGCTTCGAAATTTGTCACCCCAGACAAAGAAATACTCAGTTAATTTTAAACCAATAATCAATAATGTTTTATCAGCTGTCTTGAAACGTAAATGTAAATGTAAACCAGCTGTAAGTATAAACTTAAGGTGACCGCCTACTATTGAACGTTCGATACGAATACTGAAGAGTTTCCATGAAAACGTTGAAAACTTTTATAAGGAACCATTGGCGTTTTGAACTTCAAGAGGGCAAAACCCCCAAATTTTTCATGGGACCCTATAAATGTTCTCCTATTTTTTGGAAAGGGCATGTAAAAAAGTTCATGGGTTTTGGTATTAGAAAAAGCCAGATTTGTACATTTTTGGAGCTCGTTTTAGCCAAATATTGTCGCCATGGAATGAAACAAAATATTAAAATTTTATTAGTTTTTACATAAATCTTCGTTAAATCCGATTTAGTTTCGTAATACGATGCCAGAATTTAGGTTTTCTGAGAAATTTGGCTCAAAAGCCCCATTATTTTCGCGTTATGAATTTTTCAAGACCGCATTTGGTTTTCGTCCGTTTTCCGTCAAAATTTTGCAAGTACAAATGAATCAATCCTCGATATCTTAAAAACTATCTCGGGTCACCCCCTTTTCCTTTTCAGATTTGAAATCAGCATTAAATTTTAATTTAAAAAAGTATGATTTAAAATTTTTTCATGGATTTCTTTAATAGTAGGCAGACACCTTAAGCCGTTGTCTTGTTGAAAGAAAGCTGAAAAGAAAGCTGAAAAAGTAGCTGCTTCTGCTGCGTTTATAGGTTCAATAAAAAAGAGAAAAAGCCAGCTCAGTATTGGATTATATATTATATATTACCTCCAGTTTGAGGTGAAAGCAAAATTCAGTAAACTAAATTTGGGTTTTCTCGACATTATATTCAATTTTGTTATATTTTTGTACGATTTACTGGGGGAAAAAATCAACGATATACGCGAAATGCAATTTGAAATATGATTCCCAGTTCTTGTCCTGGTGGGTTGTTCTCATCCAATGCCCCGTTGCGCATCCATGAGTAACTTAGCAGGCGAAACAAGGCAATGAATATTCAATCAAACATATGTAAATATCAGGTCTCTTATGTGTACAAGCCTCAGCTGAAATAGTGTTTTCCTTTGGATTCTGTATGGCATTTACTTTCTCGTACAAGAAGACAAAGCTCTCTGCAGCGATACAAGTGCTACTTGGGTTTCTTTTAATCGTGTTTGGAATCGCTGACAGGGTCGAAATCACCGAGTATCAAAGTAGTTATCCTGCTTTCCATTTTCTTGCTGTATGGATTGGAAGCGTGGTAAGTCTTCATCAAATATATGACTTCAAGCACGCTTTACTCTTGAGTTTATTGTTTTATATAAAGGAAGCGAATGAAAGTCGTTTACTTTGGGAAGGCAATACTTAAAATGCATTAATAAGGCTTTCACCTGCTTTACTATTTCCAGAACATCTTATGTCAAGCCATACCCAAATCTTCTTCAAGAACATGTTGACCTTTATCGCTTTATTATATATGCTAATACCTTTTTCTTTATCTTTAGCCGATTGTACCAAGCTATTAAAACCCATTGTCTCGAATGATTTAGATTAATTTGGCATTATTGAAAACAAGTTTTTTGATTAATGGAAATTTTACGAGCATTATGGAAACAACGTTATGATTGCCCTATCGATCCCACTGATCAAGAGTTTTTCTACAAAGAAACAGAACCATGTTTTTTGTCACTTCTAGCATTAAACTTCGCGTTTTTTTTGCAAATTTTAAGAGTGCGTTTTTTAGAAAGAAATCAATTTTAGAAGTAAAATGAACATTTTGCAAACTTATTTTTTCTACGACATTTCAATGAGATTCGCAACCATGAATTAATTTATAATGATGGCATAATAACTCAGTTTATTTTTATTTGTTTTAGATACTAATCACAGGTTTCATTGGGATTGCAGCAAGTCTTTCGGAAAATAATCCAAGAAAACTCGTGGTAAAAGATTTACGAGAAGTATATGTGTAAAGTATAAAAGAATAGTCACCGTGAAAAATACTTTTCATGATAATTAAGCTTTTGTGGATCGGTAAATTTTCTCAATGTATTTCATTAGTTGAAGTCTGCTAGTTGCATGTGCATTAATTACGTGACATTTTTTTCATGTTTAGCCTTTATGTGGACAACCTTTTCGATAGTGACTCTCCTTTTCAAACCAAAGAGAATTAAATTTTTAGTTAGTTGGTAGGTTAGTGGGTGGGTTGGAGGGTGGGTTAGTTATTTTAATTTATTAACATTTGTAAATATTTTTTTTAGATTATAACGTACCTTGTATGCTCAATTCTATCTTTACTACTGGCCATCTCCCTGACTGCCTGTTACAGCGTTAGTCTTCATTTCATAGGCTCCCGAGAAGGAAGTTGCAAAGAATTAAAAGGTTCTCATTTTATCAAAAAATCTTACGGCAAGGTTACTCGAGAAGTACAATGCAAGATACGAGTTAAACTCGCCATTGTTATCATTGTTTTTGGTATTTCTGAAGTCTTAGCGGCTGTCTGGTCCATCATTTGCTGTTGTCTTATGTTTAGTAGCAAAACTAAACGTAGATATAAACTTCCTGATGAAAATCAAAAGGTAAATATAGTATTTAAAAAATCTGTCGTACCCGTGTTTAATCAGTTGAAAAGCACGAGAATGCATGCCATCAACTCCCAATGCTTGAATACGGCGTAGTACATATAGTATATTTATAATTCATAAGTAAAATATGCTCCTCAACTTCAGTTTTGTCAGTCAGTACCTGGAATGTAAATAACTTATATTTTGCTTTTGGCTTTTTTAGGAAACGTTCGAGGAATCTCATGTAGATGAAGGGCCAGACACAAGAACAATTCAATACACTTCTTCTTTATAAAAACGAATGCCGATCAATAACTTCACGGAAATTTTAGCTTTATATTAGAGGTACGCGCAGACTGGAAGTATCTGATGACAGGCGTCTGCTCATGAATTTTAACCTAATCATGAGAGTTGTATTACTATAGGATTTGTCTCCTTATGTGACATGTACTCTTATGATGTGTCTTATTATGTGAGATGTGTTCTCATGGGATGTGTCTCTTATGTGAGGTGTGTCTTCTTGTGGATGATGTCAGTATTTTTATGGGAGATGTATTCTCAAGGGATGTTTCTCATAAGAGGTGTATTCTTATGGGATGTGTCTTATATGAGATGTGTTCTCATGGGATTTGTTTTATTACTGTGAGGTGTATGGGATGTCTTTTTATGTGAGGTGCATTCTTTTGGGATGTCTATTTGTTGAAGATGTATTCTAATTGGTGATGTACATGTATTCTCATGGAATGTGTCTTCTTGTGTGAGGTGTATTCTTATGGATGTCCGGCTTATTATGTAAGATGCGTTCTCATGGGATGTCTTATTATGTGAGGTGTATGGAATGTGTCTTCTTGTGGATGATGTATTCTTTATGGGAGATGTATTCTCATGTGAAGTTTTTTATGTGAGGTGTATGGGATGTGTCTTTTTGTTGAAGATGTATTTTTATAGGTGACGGACATGTAATCATCATGGAACGTGTCTTTTTGTATGAGATGTATTCTCATGTAATGTGATTTTTTATGTGAAATGGGTCTTAATTCTTGTGGAAGTTGTATTCTTGTGGGGAAATATTGTAGATAATTAAGCCCAGTAGTGGGAAGAAAATGGCAGTTATTTGACAGTTGCATTAACATGACAATCAGCTGTGTCGCATCTCTTTATAGACTCGTACGCATTTGACATTTGACAATTTTAGCTATCGATCTCTTTCCTGTCCCCACGTAAGCTAACTGAGATAAGTGGATTTTGTGGGCCTCATGAGATCTATTTTATGCCGTTTGCTTATGTCAAATTAAGTTGCAATAGTCTTGCTTTATTAGAAAAACGCCAGGGAAATGAGCAAGTGTCCATTAATGGAGACTCAACTCTATTTCAGCAATCCGGCTTTAACTAATGGTTGACAGGTTTACCGTGAACAACATGTTTTTAACCCAGGATCATAGTACTGTGCTGTGTGCTGATTTATAGCACGCGGCTCAACCAATCAGAGCGTGTTGTATCGTAGTTACTTTATAATAAGTGAACGTTAAAGCAAATCCTACCAGTCAACATTAAATTTAAAACTTCTAGAAATGACATCAAACCTTTTAAAATCAGACAGATAATTCTGTATAGAACACTGACACTTTTTTGTATATCTTGTTAATATGTTGATTGCTCATTAATGTTTTATAGTGCATGTGATAATTTTTATTGAACATCCGCTAAAATAGAACTAAATAAAAAAAGGAAAGTTAGCTAACTCACCGTTGGTTTGTGGACAGCAGCATTGCGAGATCGACGGCGGCAATTGACAGAACAAATTACCAGCCAGGAACAAACAAGAACCAACAATCGCCCAAATCGCAATACCAACTTTAAGGCTTTCAAGGATAGTAATTATCCAGAATATTGCAAGAAAAATAGGTTGTATTGGAGGATGCTAATGTTCTATTGTAAGGCAGTATAGAATAATAATGCTGCAAATAGAATTGTTAAATCAAAGATCAGCCCAAATCTAAATGAAGAAAAAATAGTGTTTGTTTTATTGTGCCTGCAACGAAATTGCGAGACAGTGGCAGAAAACAATTTCTAGTTTAACAAAATTTATACAATCAAATATTTCTGTCCTTCACATGCACTAAGTTCAGCAAGAAGCTGTAAAATTAATTAACCAATATGTAATTAAGGTAGTAAGTGTTACTACTTCCCTTTGCTCTGCAAAATGCTTTTCATAGCTACTTCCTTTGTGTTGTTTCTGTTCTGCCCCAGTAAGACGTTCATAATCCTTAGCGTTTAAACAATAGTGTTTTGATGTGACGTCATACGTGTTATATGGCACTACTTTCCAAGCCAAGAGATTTATAAGTAAATTTGAGCAAACTTTTTGACCTAATCTCACGACTTGAATATCTTTCTCATAACTTTCCATGACTCACTTCAACTTTCGGGTTCAAAATGACCTTTTTTAAGCAACCACTCTAATCTTACAAAGCTTTAGGAATACATAGTTTGGGGTCCCTGTGGTTACATGAATGCAAGAGGCTGTAGACATGACGTCTGATTCTAATTAATCCGTCAGTCTGTGCGACACAAGGAACCTCGTTCTTAATTCGATAATTCGCAGAACCGTGTAGGAGAAAAGTTCAGTTTTGCCTATTAAAGGACAACATCAAGCAATGGGTGACACTTATTACCGACAGTTGCTGGGTTCAGGCATTACACAGATCATTATTGGTGGATTCTGTACGCTGTTTGGTATCTGCGAAAGAATAACAGTTTATGATTTTTCTATAACCTCCGTTCCTTGTCTTGGTATTTGGATGGGTTTGTGGGTGAGCAGTTTATGAAGTTAGTTTTAATATAAGAGTAAAGTACGATCTATAAACCAACAATGAAGCGAAATCGACGAAAATATACAACACAAGATTCAAATTTACGAACTATGTTGCGACGTAGTTGCTGTCAAAGTCGACTGATAGTTTTTCAAATCTGCATATTCAAATTTTGTTGATTTTTCTTCAAGCAACTATAAACGGGCATTTTTAGTTACTGATAGTTACACCTTGTAGACATTTAGAAAGTAGTTGACTCTATAAATATGTTACATAGATCTATAGAAAGATTACGAGAGTTTTAAGGAGCGATTTCACAGCAAAACGTACCCACCTGATACAAAAACAAACGGAAGTTTTACGTCATTTGAAAGTGAACTGCTTTGCCGATGTATTTTTGTTTGGAGTTACTTTTTTAGTATTTGTGTTTTATTATTATTATTATTATTATTATTAGTTTGATTAATCATGTAATGTTCATATAGCTATAATATTAGTATTTACTACCGAAATCACTAAACTGTTCACAGTCCTGAAATTTCGATCCATCGTATCACTGGTTTGATCATCTCACGTTAACCTTTTGGGACGCTCCATTTGATCACGTGATATGTAGAGCATGTTATGCACGTGTTCATCTAGGCTCAGTTTCCAGCCGTCGGGGTTTCGTACGCACCCGCGATACTCTCCCCCGTGACGGCTGGGCGCATGGACTTGGCATTGTTTGTCTAGACCAATCAGCGAGTTGCCCCTCAAATTTTGAGGGGCATAAATTAAAAATGGCTCGTATGAAAACATGATAAAATGCCTTGAAGAATGCGTTAAAATGCTTGTG
>JANTNT010003128.1:0-13773 GCA_024752375.1 Entacmaea quadricolor | reverse complement strand
ACTATTACTATTACTATTACTATTACTATTACTATTACTATTACTATTACTATTACTATTACTATTACTATTATTATGGCAGTAGATATGCATGAATGCCTAAACCTAACTACAGTGATTGGGCATGACATCATGTAACCATAATAACAATAATAATAATAATTATTATTGTTATTATTGATAAGGAGGTGGATAACAGACTGGCAAAGGCAAACAGTACTTTCGGCAGACTCTACAGCCGTGTCTAGAACAACAAGCACCTGAAGAAGGCTACAAAGATCAGCGTCTACAGAGCTGTGGTACTGTCTACCCTCCTGTACGGCTCTGAGTTCTGGGTCACATACAGGCACCACCTGCGACTCTTAAGAGCCTGCCTAAGATTGTCCTCTATGGAGAACTCTCCACTGGGCACCGAAATATAGGAGAACCAAAGAAGAGATTTAAAGACTCTTTGAAGAAATCCCTGTCAGCTTGCTACATTGATGATAGTCAATGGTCAATTCTTGCAGCTGACCGACAAGCTTGGCGTCATTCTGTGCGCCAGTCAGTCTCTTCCTTTGAGAGCAACCACAGAGCCGCACTTGCGGAGAAATGAAGCAGGAGGAAAAATCGTGCCACCAAAGAAGCTAATCCCGAATCAACTTTCCCTTGCAGCCATTGTGGCCGTGTGTGCTTATCAAGCATTGGCCTTGTCAGCCACCAGCAAGCCTGCACGAGACGTGATCAATGCCCCTAAATCTTCATTCGCGAAGCAAAGCCAAGAAAAAAAATTATTAATACCAATTGAAAGCATCACAAAACTAGTATATACACACCTCAATTGGGTCAACATCATGTGCAATAATAACCAGTTGAGCCTTTTTGTCTTCAACCAGGCTAGTCACATGATTGATACCATACTTTACTACAACTGGTTTCTTGCCAGAAGTTTCCTCTTTGCCTTCAGCTTTTTGTTCAGCTTTAGCTGAGAGTCTGGCTTTCTTTTCAGCTTTGGTCTCTGGACGGTACTTATGCAGAAGCTTGAAAAGCTGAGTGGCTAAAAATAATAAATAGTAGATATCACTCTATTACAAGAATACACAATTACAATCCATATTAACTAAGATGATATCTGATAGTTGTTAAAGTATTGTGCTGTTGTAAATTAGATATCTATATAAGATTTCTATTGGACAAACAAATGGAAATAAAAAAGTTTTTAATTACTTCAGGATAAAGTGAATGGTTTTTCACTACTAGTGGGCTTTTTCAGTAAATAAACCCCTTTATTAACATTTAAAAACAAAAATTCCATTCAACATTAGGTTTAAATTCTATGAAAAGGAAGACAAAACATTTATTAAAATCAGTCATTGAAAATCACTTTCTTTTAATCATAAGCAAGGTGCATTGTATAAAAAATATTTAGTCCAGAAGTAGTTCTGATGACTTTTGGCCTACAATACACAAACTAATTTTAAAATACTTGAATAAATGTCCATGATTTGGTGCTTACCAGCCTGTCTGTCTAATGTCTGTGTAAACTGGTTGATTGCTGGAGGAACCTTTAAACGCTGGTAAAGAAGGGCCTTTTGTCTCTGCAGCCTGACATATCTTGGCCATCTTACAAACCTACCAAGATCCCTTTTTGGCTGAATATCACCACCTTATGGTAAAAATAATTAATGTATAAAAGCAAGTAGCATAAGAGAGCAGGTTTCTTTTGGCATAAAAATTAAAGATTTTTAAAAGATGAAAGTTTATACACACCAATGCCAAAGTTCTTGGGCCTTTTTTCAATAAGGGGATTGACAGTTTTCTTAGGGACTGGCTTGGATGCAGCATAAGGGGCAGGAGCCACCTTCTTAACCTTGACCCTCTTGGTTTTCGGCTGAAAAACAGCGCAAATTTACTATACAAAGCAAAATATAAGAGCTCTCTCCATGAAGGTAGCCACATAATCTACCTGAATAGAGTTATTGCAATAAAACTGCTACAAAATCTAATAATCAATGTCTAATAGCTGAAAGAAAACAATCAAATTAGAGTCTACTAATATTCCTTAGACTAATATTAAACTGTTAGACGAATATTTGTTAGACTAAGCTGTCTTGCACAGGTTTATTGCAATCACTCTAATCTCAGGGTAAAATTCAGTAGTATAACTGAGTATTAAACAGCAACGTAACAGGTAACTGTTACTGGCCAAACTTAGGACTAACCTAAAGAAAATAGACTGCTAGATGTTTTATTAACGTCACATAATCATAAAAAATGCCATGCCTTGAACTCATTCAGGAGTTTGAAACATTTCGATATTAAAGTCATAAAACATGATAGTGAGAACAAATATATTTTTAAAGAAAAACTTAGAAGTACATCCTAACGTGAGAACCATAACATTAAAGTCTTAGAAAATACGACACATCAAAGCTTTTCTTCCCGTAATAACACAGTTTATCAATAGCTTTCACATCTTTATTTTATATAAGGTCAAAAGATTTTTAAAAAACAATGTGATGAAAGGGATACAAACGGATAAAATCCAAAATTCTAGATCTCAGTTCTTACCATTTTTACAGATGGCGGCGAAGAGGACTAATCGTGCTTAGGATCATGGGATATCCAATTTAGTATCCCACAATGCATCACAAGCGCTAATTTCAAAATGGCTGCCAATTAAATTGTCAAAGTTAGAGCTGCAAAGCTGTCGTTCATGAAGTTTTTTTCTGGTTTGGAAAATGTCACAACCAAGTAGAACTTTACCGCAAAGTAAAGAAACTTTACTAAAGTCGTATACCAAACGATTAAAGGATGATGTTAAGTCGATTTTGGACAATTTTACCGAAATATTAAAGTGTTCAAAGGTATTTCTTGCAACTATATGGATTGGGTCAACCAATGATTGGGTCATCCCTTCCATCGGTTATATTATGCGTAAATTTTAGCCCTTAATCTCTATCTTTAATCTTTCTAATGAGTTTACTGCTAAAACAGTTTACATCGACCAGAAGTTATTAATATGATTTAATATATGATATTCTTTCTGTCTCTTTGTTTTTTTATTGGAAACAAAGTTGTTTTACTAAAGTTACGAGTAAGGGAGCATTCATTTTTTAGGAGGGAGTAAGCTGGAGGAATCCAGGGGAGGGTCACCAAATATTTATTAGTAGCAAAAGGGGATGCCATCATTATTTTTCTTCTTGAAAAAGATGGAGTAAAATAATGCCATGAGGGGAGAGGGTTATGAATTTTTTAATCTAGTTTTGGGGAGGGTCATACATTTTTATTAACACCCAAAGGGATTCCTTTGGCCCACCCCTCCCTTCTAAAAAATAAATACTCCCCAAAAAAATTTCTTACTAAAGTTTATTTTTTAGGTTGAAGATGAAACTCAAGTTTCTCGTGTTACTCAGGTTGTACAAGACCAGTATGAATCCAATGTGAGGGCAGCAAATATCGTAAGTGTTGATAATTTGTCAGCTAGTCACTGTTTGACATATCCAATATGGAAGATAGAATATAATTATTCTTCTTGCAGATTCTTAGTTCTTAGTTATTTACACTTCTAAATAGCTTGCGCTAATCCTAGAAGGTTCATAAAATTGAATAAAATAAATTGGCGATAAATAAATATAAATAAATGAAGAAGAATAGTTATAGTGGTTCATCAAGTAAATTCAAGTTCTAGAGTCATTTTAAATAAGGAGGTACTTTCAGATCTGAAATTGCCATTGAAACTATGTCTTTGAAGGACTCTATTGATGTTGACTGTACTGCTTCTGGAGGTAGCATGTTCCACAGTCTAACTGCTCTTGGAAAGAACAAGTAAGTGTAACTAAGCACATTGGTCTGGACTTGACGATAAGTAGAGCTGTGTATTCGATTACGCCAGTTGGAAGGAACAAATTCAGACAGAATCTGAGAGGCAACCAGGCTGTTACGAAATTTAAAAAACAGCAAGGCTATATTAAGTAGTTCTCTCTGATCCAGCGTACTCCACCCTAGCAAACTAACTAACCCAGATGAACTCATGGACCAAAGATAGTCTCCCGTAACAAAACAGGCTGCATTTTTCTGCACTTGTTCCAATGTGTTAACTGACTTGTTGTCATGTGGATTCCATAAAGAAGAAGCATACTCAAGCTGTGATCTAACTAAAGCCAAGTAGGTTCTTGATTTCACTGCGGCACCACAAGGCTTTAACATACAGCAGACGACCCCTAAGGTCTTGTTGGCAATGATATTTACATGTTCACTCCATCGTAGTTGAGAACTGCGTGTAACACCAAGATATCAGTGGCTTTTTACATGTTCAAGATGTTACTCACCTAAGCTGTAAGGGAATTGGGCAAGATTACACTTGCTGGTGACAGACAAGATTTTACATTTAGAGGCATTAAATGACATTTGCCATGTGTTAGACCAAGTGGCAAGATTAACAAGGTCCAAATCCAAGGATTTGTGGTCATCTTGGGACTGTATTTTATGATAAACAATACAATCTTCAGCAAACAGTCTTAATATAGAATTTGTATGATGTACAATGTCATTAATAAACAGAAGGAACAGTGTGGGACCCAAAACTGATCCTTCAGCAACTCCCGATGAAAGGTACAATATCAGAATGAGCACCATTTACTGAAACAACTGAAGATGATGGAAGAGAAAATCTTTGATCCAATCCAGGGTTATACCTTGTATCCCATATGACTGTAGTTTTAGTAGTAATTTTGGATGTGACGCTTTGTCAAACGCCTTAGAAAAGTCCAAGAGGATGGCATCTACTTGACCCTTGGTATTTAATACTGAGGCCCAATCATGAACTGTAACAATCAGTTGGGTTTCACAAGAAGACTCACACCTGAAGCCATGTTGCATATCTGTTAAAATCTTGTTTGTTGATAGAAATCAGTTCAGATGACATAATACCACGTGTTCTATTACTTTGCAACAGATGCTGATAGGGAGACTGATCTGTAACTACACAGTTTTTATTTGTCTCCTGATTTGAAAATCGGAGTCACCATGGCCAATGACCAGTCTTTTGGAACACTTCCTGTGCTATAGCTTTGTTGGTAAATGGAGGTTGACACTGGAGCTGTTTTCGATGACAGATCTTGTAGAACTCTAGTAGGTAACTCTAGATGGTCTTTACATAAGACTCTTGTCCTGCAGACTATGCCCTCAACTTGACAATTGTTTTTTTTATCTAGTTGAGTGAGTGAGTGAGTGAGTGCATGAGTGAGTGATGTCAAACAAGTAACAAATATTTAATTTCAATATATAATGTAAAAGAAAGCTTAAAACTTTAAACTTTTATGAATAACAATTATGTTATTGCTTTCAGGTCAGAGCTGGGGAATCATTAATGAAGCTTGTATCAGACATAAAGGAATTTTTAATCTTGAATGACTTTCCATCTGTTAATGAAAGTATCTGTGAAAGGACATCAAGGTTATCTACCATGCAACAACATACAGATAAACAACTAATGAGTCTAAAAGAAGACATTGCTATTACACTGTATGGACTAGAAGAAGCTTTTTATTCATCACCATATCGTTAAAAAATATTTGTTTTTGTAAAAGCATTTTTTTAAGAACACAAAAAGTGCATTTAATTGGTAAACATAATCTACTTCTTTCTTTGAAATTGAGATTTATTACAAGACAATGACTATGCAAGAAAAAAATTTTAAAAATTAAAGAATCCAAGTACAGGAGTAAGTATATTAAATACACTCATGCATGCAACTATTGGATTCACAAAGAGGCTGATATGCATTTAACCCACATTACAAAAGAAGAGCATGAGGCAAAGATAAGCTGCCTGATTAAATGGCTGAAGTGTAAATCTTAGAATGTAAACAAGTATAATAGGTGCAAATATGCACAAGATAATAAACCAATCAGGTGACATATTGCAGCCTCAATTCATGAAGTACATCCATATATGGATATATGTAAGAGGTAAAATAAACTATCTTTATTCAGAGTGTGATAATGTGTGCTCATCAAGCTGAGCAAAACACTCCAATGTCTGGGGCTCTTTTCAGGTACTTTAAAAATTTAGATTTCTTATGGTTATATGATAAATCACTAACGAGATTCTGCTCTTTTTAATGATTTGACTTTACATCACTAACAATTTGTAAGCTCTGTTTAGCAATTTAGGCATCCTTGGGAACCCACAGGTATAATTCTATTGCTTGTTCCTTGCTACCAGAAGAATTCCCCTGGGTATGAAGTCTTTTAAACCTTGCTCTAGAAGATGAAATTCATTTATTTCCTGATTGGTTGACCCCAATGGATATCACAGGGGTATTTTTTCTGGTAGCAAGAAACCAGCAATAGAATTTTATCCCTGGGTTCCTGAAGGTGGAATTTAGGTTACAAAAAGAGCCTGCAGGGCTGGTGACAAAAACTATAAATACATCATGATTAGTTGGAAAAAATTCCACCACTCTTAAATCCCATGCTTCAGCAATGTGGAGTTCGCTTTAATCGTATTACTGTGCATGCTTGGTGCAGTAAGAAATAAGGGGTCTGGAAATGAGATTGGAATGTAAGGACAAAGGTGCACACACCTGCACAAAGGAAGACCAATGCTGCAGGAGTAATAATATATGGCATTGGGCATCGTGTGGTGTAATCTAAAATATATAGCTGACTTCCAAGCATTTTTAGCTTTTAAGTTATTTTTGGAAGTTGGTACCCTTAAACATATTTTTAACTTTTTAAAAAATGCAAATGTCTCTTCCGTTTTCAAAAAGGATGACCCGACTTTGGCAGAGAACTATCGACCGATCTCTCTGCTCTGTATAGTCTCAAAAGTGTTAAAAAGTGCGTCTTCAATCACTGCTCTCCACACTTTGCACCTCTACTGTACAATCTGCAACATGGATTTTTACGAGGGAAATCAACAGTTACGCAATTGTTAGAGGTATATCATGACATCCTGGACATGGTTGCTGGAGGTCAAGAGGTAGATGTCATACACCTCGATCTCTCCAAGGCATTTGACAAGGTGCCCCATGACCTCTTATGCACTGTACTCCACCGCAATGGTATTTCAGGCACCGCCCTCCGATGGTTTGCGTGCTATCTGCCAAATAGACAACAGCGGGTCGTTCATGAGGGTGCCTTCTCGGATTAGCTACCTGTTAGATTCGGGGTACCATACGTTTCCATATTGGGGCCTCTGTTGTTCTTGGTTTTTTTGCAAACGAAATGCTGTCCTACGTACAGCATGGATCAAGTCTCGCCCTCTTTGCGGATGACAGCAAACTCTACCGGTCTATTGACTCTGTAAGTTCTTCTGCCTTGTTGCAGTCTAGATGGTTTACATTCATAGAGCAGCGATCGTAGGATGACATTTAACACCACTAAATGTAAAGTTTTGCGTATGTCCAAGCGAAGATCTCGTAGAAAGCCACTCAACACATAACTTGGCGAGGAAGTATTATCGTACTGTCCTGAAACAACTAATTTGGGCGTATCTGTCTCTGGCAACTGCACCGCATGGAATAGTCATATCGAGCAGATGTGTGCGAAGGCGAATAAGGGTACTTGGTCTAGTGAAGAGGCTGTGAGGCAGGGGCATTTGTGATGTCCAGATGAGAAAGTTGTTATACACGGCGCTTGTCCGGCCGTTACTAGAATATTCATCAAGTGTGTGGTCACCCTATACTCAGTAAAACATCCCAGATTGATAGAGAACATCCAGAGGCGTGCCACTAAATTTATACTGAACTATCCTCCAAAAGAAGTTATTTATATTAATAGATTAGACCAGCTTAACCTACTACCTCTTGATTTTCGTAGACAAATACATGATTTAGTTCTACTGTTTAAGTATAAAACTGGAACTGTTACTAGTAATTTTGCACGTTTCATTCAAACTGCCACTCGGCATTATAGTACCCGTAATCATCAAGCTAACTTTGACCTACTCTCTAGGCACAATCAGAAATACTATTGTAACAGCTATTTTCCTAGGACTGTTAAGTTGTGGAACAGCTTACCTAATATACTTAAGTCTAGTCAGGATCTCTTGTGGTTTAGAGTTCATCTAAACGATCACTTTAGAGGTCTACTACAAACTTATAGCCCGCCATGATTTGTCAATTATTTTGCATAATCTTTTCTTTCTTAATCTATTATGTAAGTCTATAATTCTAATTCTTGTATGAAGTTTGTACAATTTTTTCTTTTTCTATTTTTCTTTTTAATACTTTCTTGAGTTTAGGGGATACGTTGCAATTAGGGCTCCGGTCACGCCATAGTCTTGTTATGTTTCCTTCTTTATATTATATTTTATATGTTACATGTTAATTTATTTATCTATTTTCTTGTGACGAATCATAATAAACTAAACTAAACTAAGATGAATAGTTAGCATTATAAAATTCAGTGGGTACAATAAAAGTTTCTTCTTTCTATAGCTAGCTATATGCTAATAATTAAGAAATAATATTCTATTCTGCTATTTATTAATTTTCTATTTTAGTTTTTTATTATGGTCCCTTATAAAGATTTTATATGTCGTCATGGAAACTCAGTGGTGTTCGTGTGTGTGCGACCCTGTGGGCTCAAATCGAACCTTCAATAGTTTGCCAGTCACCTTAAAGATAATTTCAATTTATTTTACTTAGTAAGCAGCAAATTTTGCAAAAAGCACAAAGAAAGGTAGATAAAACAATCTTTAATAAGCAAACATTAAAGTAGAAACGATTGATGGGTTGAAGGTAATTTGAAAAACCGTGAATAAAAACGAGTTTAAACATTAAAGTTCATATATGATGTATTTTTTTATTTATTATTTTTTTAAACGAAAAAACGCTTTTCCCCAATAATGACTCCTATATGTTATTTCCTGCGGCATTGGTCTCCCTGTGGACTGCGCACGCCAACAAACCAAATTACCACAGGAAGCCCATACCAAGTAGGTTCCAGTTTACCCCGTTTGGTTCTTTATAAAAATGGCGTCAGGAAATGGACGTGGAAGAGTTAGTTTCAGCTTGATAAATGCCTAAATTATAATAGAAAGTTAACCATAATAGTTGCCAACTATTAATATTGTCGGTCTGCAAAAGGATTAATAATTTTGAAAAGATTTTTAACATTCCTAGATATGCATAATTACTGCCAAGAAACCGTAATCGTACAGGCAGCCTTCTTTCTTGCTGAAAAAACGAAGAATCTTGAATATAACTTAAAGAAAGACGAACTTGCTCATGTAGTGAAGATAATCAAAAACTCCATCATCGAGGTATCTGAAGGACTGTCTATTTACGAAAGACCTGCAGTCCCATTAGAATACGGTGCTCTACATCGAAAACTCCATCTTTGGTTTTACAAAACATGGCAAAGATGCTGCAGTAGTGAAAACCAATACCTCGAAGGGTTCCCCCCGCTACCAAAGTTCGGCACGGAATTATATATCAGTATTGTACAAGAAATGAGATGGGAATCACTATTTGTTGAGGTAAAACCTTTTTTTTCAGTTGCCTGAACACCAGGGTAAAGTTTTTTTTTTTTTTTTTTTTTTGGGGGGGGGGGGTCGTGTAGGGTACTTATCCTCAAGGGAGTTTCAAATCCTCAAATGTATGTTTAGCTCCTTTTTTATTAAAAAAACTCCCTGTCAAGGACTATCACTGCAATACAGAATTCTGTTTGTGACTTTTTCAGAATGAGCTTTTGAGTTAGATTAATTACTATGGATCTCACCAAACTGGGGCAGTGCATCAAAAATTCATGTCGCTCACACCCACTTTTGTCTGCTGACACACCTACATTCTTTTCACTGTCTCGGCATCACTACTAGCATGTTTCTCAGATTTACAGTTGTCGGGCTCCATTTCAAGTTGCCACTAGTCTCAACTATCTATGAAACATTACAAATGTGGGTATGTCAGCAGACAAGTGGGCGTGGTAGTAAATTTTTAGATGCACAGCTACAGTTCAATGAGATCTGTAGTACAATACTTTTAAATGTTTCCTATCCATACAAGAAGCCTAAAAATGATAAAGCTATCAAGAGGAAGAAATCCAAAACTTTATATACTATCTAGAGCACATCTCCATTCACATTTTTTTGGTTATACTGACCTCTTTTAATTACAGTATTTCCATGTCAAACTAGATAATTATCACTTATTTTAAACTCTTTTTCAGTGTATTATCAACACAGATGCAGAGGTCATTCCATTTATTTTACAAGAAGTCCTTTCAGTTTTAACCCATGATAAACCATGCAATAAAGACATTGCTGTCTTTACTCTGCTGTTTGACAGCTTTCTAACTTTAGGATCAAAAAGTAGCAGTGATGGTTATACTCCTTTGATTGAAGTGCTGTTGAATGGCTTGTCATCATTGTGTGAACACATAATTGACAAGAGCATGCAATATCATTTTCTGATAAAGACAATAGAATTTGTCTTTCATAGATGTTTTGTGCATTGTTTTTCTATTCAACATACAGCTACCTTTCAAAACATTGAAAGAAACAAGAATCATCTGAAAACTACTAATGATCACTTTTCAGATCCAAACCCTAGCACTAGTAATCTCTCTCAAAACATGGAAAAACCATCTTCTGATAATGGGTTAACAGAAACAGATCCTCAAGTTATGTTTTCCTTAGAGATTTTGTTTAAATTATTTACAAAAACCTGGAATGAGACTTGCCACTGGTCAGTGAAAGCAAAAGATAATATAATTGAACAAATGGATTGTGTGTTGTGGCACCCATTGCATCAGTGGATATTAAAACTATATGCAGCTCTTGGGTCTACTATTAGAAGAACCAAAGCCAATACTTCACTAGGGGCAAAAGTGTCCTCATTACATTTTGGACTAACAGGATATGTTGAAACATTTGCAACTTCCTCAGAAAGCCAATGGATTCATGATATACAAGAAGGTTTAATAGCAGATTGGGATGGTTTTAACAGCCTAGTGGATGAAAAAATTGAGCTAGATTCAGGTTTGTTTAATTCATGCATCTTTAGAAACAAACTTGAAGATATAAAATATGACAAGGACTATAGTGGTTAAAGTAGTGTAGCCTATGTCAGTGTTATAATCAAAAAGGGTACAAGTGAGAATGAAACCCTTAAAACTTTATTTACTAACAGTTTGGAAGTTAGTCTTTTGACAGTAGACTAATGTCCAAAATGTCAGGTTTCATTCCTAGATACAGTGCTTATTGGAGAATATAATTTCACTACTTTGTTCAGGTTGAGGATCTTGATGAAATCAGCAAGTTATTCTAAAGCCATTTACTCTTTATTATTCACTTTATTTAGCATTTCAATAATTCTTTTAGTAGTTTTTACTTCAAATGTACAGTGTCACAGTCTGTTATTACTGCTTTAATCAATATGTTGCTATATTAAACAGGCCAAAGCACGACATTCTTGTTCACCCATGGGTCTTTAATGGAACAGCTTGATGATGCTGTATGGAGAATCAACCATAATTTAGAGGGTTCTATGGACAGCCTTAATTGGTTGTTGACAACAGAAGAGCTGTTTGACCATCCAATATGGCTTGAGTGTGTTAAGCACAATGCTGTAAAGATGGCAAGAAAAGAGCAGTTAGTTCTGATAGTTGACATTCTTTGTGTCCAGAGACAAATCATTGAGAGTGTACCTGAATTTGATTGCTCTGTTTTTAATGTCATTAAAGAGGTATGTAGGATTCATATGCTAAATTAAATTAAACAAGCAAAGAAGGCTAAGTTATTTTCAATTTTATGGTTTTATGATTCACAGGCAGAGTACTCTTTTGTCACTTGATTCAAGAAATCTTTTGTTTCATTAGATTAATTTGTACTTTGTAAGAAAAGTAAATATTCATAAAAATATGAGAGAAATGTTGGAAGCATGTCAAGCTGAAAGGGGTTGCCTTTAACATTTATTGGATGTACTCAATTTCATTTTAATACATTTGCAATTCAGATTATAATTTGGAAATTTTCATAACAAAATTGTTTTTTTTCTTTTTTTTTTAATAGATTACAATCAGAATATTCAATGACCTGCCCATGTTGGACCAAGAAGAGATTCTAAGATATATATTCTCAATGTCACTGGTTGCTGGTATTGATATCACTTGTGACTCTATGTTCTTTCATCCAAGTCAACATGAAGAAGATAAAAAGAAATTACAAGATGAGCTGCAAGTTGTGTTTAACAAACTGGTTGATGGCAGTTTAGCCTTAAGAGACATTAAACAAATGGCCTTGTTTTCTCCATACATCGTACTCTTTAAAGCATTGCAAACAGGTGTTCAGTATGGACAGACACATACTATTCTCAATGTAAGTCATTATCTACTCTGCTATATAAATTAATTTGACAGTAATGCCAATTCTTAAAAAGATTAAGCCATAGTTTTAAGCAAGACATTGGATGCCCAGGGAGCAAATGTTCAAAAAAATTATATACCGGTACTGTGGAGAAGCTATAATGTATTATATTTTTATTTCAGACTATCCATTGTGTTCTTTTACTCTTACTTACTACATGTGTTGTGTATTTTGTATAATTTTTCAAAAATTCATTGCTTTAATTTAGTTTTTGTAAGTTTTCCTGGTCAGATGTTTACTAATTTGCCCCCTTGGCATCCCATAAATCAATATGTCTGCCATATCAGTTAAATGGTCTATTATCACTGGGTTATTTTAGATACTTCAAGAACTGTCCATTCTATGTAAACTATGTACAAGTGACACAGCAACCCCAATATTGTGTGAAATAATAACAGTAATAGCAACAAGATTGCAAAACAAGCAAGAAGAGAAAAACCTGTTGAAACTTATTAACATGCTGATACAGGTAATCCAAGTATTTTGTGTTCAAAATTCAATATTATTATTTTTTATTCTGTAAATCAGATGTTGAAGTTCAGGATTGCACTTCAAAGTTTGTTTTTAGTTTCAGTAAATTCCATTTCTAGACCTTGTTTTGTCATTAAAGTTACGTATTTTTTTAGCAACACAGAAATACTGATGTACCTGCAGGTATGAGAGAACCATTACTGAGCTTTACAAACCTGGTATGCTCTTGTATTTTGCCATATATGAATCTCCAAGGAAACAAGAATCACATATCAAAACAGCTTGCTCTTAAGTTTTTGAAGTCTTCATTGACTGTCTTTGATGTCAAAAGTCCAACAGCAAGACCTTTTGTTCTGAGATTCCTTATTCCAATATTACTAGCCCTGTGTAGATTGCTTGATGATTGCAAGATAGATTGGGAAGAGAAGGTTCCTAATCTTCCACCAGCAGATGTAGCTGAACTAAGGAACTTGATTCTAACCAACATTAAAGCATTAATTGATGTGATTTACAGAGTATTCCAAGGTTCACTTGCTGGGCTGATTCAGCCTATGGAATGGTTAAACAACAAGTTAAAACCTTTAGGTAAATCAGATTTTTTTAAAAACTGCCTTCAGTAGAAAACTGAGCACAAAGCTGGGGTTAATAAAATCACAAATTATTGCCAGTGACTAAATAATGTTGGTTTCAGATTGGACCACAGCACTTTATGTCAAACCTCTCCTAGATCATTTTCCTTTCAAGCATCAGTGTCGCATCCCAAAATGTGTGATAGAATTATGTGATCTAGCAACTGAACACTGGACAACATGTGTTAATAAACCTGGCTATGGTAAGTTATCAAGAATGGACTGTTTCACACCTGTTTATTATTATTATTATTATTATTATTATTATTATTATTATTATTATTATTATTATTATTATTATTATATTATATATTATTGG
>JANTNT010003017.1:0-13787 GCA_024752375.1 Entacmaea quadricolor | reverse complement strand
TTCAAATTGAATTTTTACCATCAAAATATAGTTCTATCAAGTCACGTGACCCTTCAACCAAGGTCAACACTGATGAATAATGTTCAGTTGCGGGGATATTTATTTAAAAATGCCAGAGTAACAGGATACCTTTGATAAATAAAACGTGACCTCAAAAAAAAAAAAAAAAAAAAAAAAAACCTAAAATTAAGGAAAATAGGGCTTAACCCAAGCCTTAATGTGCTTGAGGAAGTGTAAACGAGGCTTTAGTGTTGTAAAACGGCTGCGGGGGAGACAAACTTCCGGTGGGGTGTTTGAATCAAAACATTTAGATAAACGTTTTCTTTCTTTCTTCCATCTCCCTGGCTAAATTTTTATTGGCTAAATTAATTTATTACTGCAGATTAGCCAACCTGATTGAGGTGACTCAGATATGTTGATATATCCTTATCTGACCAATCACATTAAGTGCATGTTATATTCACTGAACCTGCCCGATCCATTCAGTGATTGGTCAGTAAATCAAAACACGACCACACGCAAATAACATGTTTATACTTACCAACTTTGACTGTTGCAGCGGCCTTGACTTGACTTTGGAGGAACAACGGCTGACACAATCACCATCATGTGGAATTCTTCAGCAAAACTTAAAAAAGGGAATTTATTTGTTAGTTTGACAAATTTAGTTTTCATCTGCCATACACGTAATATTTGATGTATTCTATCACTCAAAACCACCTACCTGCTCGTTGACGATCGCGTGATTTATAAACAAAGACAAATAAATAATAAAAATCAAATCATAAAAGTGTTTCCACTTGGTAAAACCTCATCTTTTCACTCCAACTAACAAACTAATAAACAATTTTAATTGCTATCAATTAGCAGAAAATTTTCAAAAAGGTTTTATTCGTTCACGTGTGATATTGTTCCAACTCTTTTATTCTTTTCTATCAAAGGGTGCTCATGTGTTCACAGTTAAACCCACACAGCTCACACAACAATCAAAAATACAATTATATTTCACTATTTTGATTTTTATTTTGCGTAACACATCCTCTTTCTAAAATAAAGCGGAATCTCTTCATAATCATTCCAAGGTAATTTTATTGTAGATCGTTTTGTTGAAATCATTAGAGTCGTCCACATTAACTGATGCTGCTCGTATTTACAGTAGATGCCGACGATGTGCATTTTACCGACTCCTTCTTGTCCCAGCTAATGTTCTGCTTGAAAACACATTAAAAACTGAACGGAAGAGAGAAAAGTCGAAAAAGTTACAAGCTTGAATGAATTCACATAAAGGTTTTTGATCTTTTTCTCTTGGACTGGATACAGTATTCTGGCAAAATGTATACAATTGACTGTTTAGAAACATTTTTTTGAAGTTTCACCACTAAACGTAAAATTAGCTAATTGAATACAATTATGTAACTTATCAATCAGTCTAAAAAATTGTAATATTACCTTACCAATGAAGCCTTTATAGTAAATGAGCTCTTTCTTCAATGCTTGAATGCCGCTACTTCTGAATTATTGTTATTCATCGCACAAATAATGTCAACAAACGCCTTGAGAACGTAACTTAACCCAGTCCTACGCAACCGAGCCTCTGAGTGGCTTCTGATACTGGTTACTTTTGATTTGCTTGTCTTACATCATCATGTGCAAGCAGTTTAAATCGCACCTTTCAGTTCTTCTATAACTCCCTCAACACGGAAGTTCGAGAAAAAGCTTGCCAATCTATATTCGTCTCTTATTTTTACATGGGGATACTGTTTCGGACAATATCTGAATAACCAATAAATTTTTGCGCAAGGGCCAAATTATTCAACAAGAAGATGTAAATAATTTTGGTAAATAATGGTGGTAAATAATTTCGAATACAATTTATTCTTAATTTTCAAGGAAAGAACACATTTGTACCTTTGTTTTTCATTTTGACGAAAACAGAGATTTTATATAACAACACAGGTGGCCCAAGCATGAACCCGCGATTTAGGGACTGTGCAATGATTATCGGAGAGGGAGGCTGTAAAATAAGCTTCAAGGTAAAAAAAAATTAGGTAGGATCCCCTATAGAGAGCGGTGACTTAGGTCTGACCCCCCTCCAGCTTGCTCAAATATTACTGGTTGCCCTCCCTCATCCCCCATCCCATCCTATTCCACACCAGTCTCTTTCCTCCCTTAAGGGCGTTCGCAGGTAAATGTTCTAACGTTAAACTTTTTTTTATACTTTCAAGGATGATAGATATTGGTTATGAGACTGCGCAATAATTATCAGGAGGGGGTTATAGAATGAGTCCACTACGGTTTAAAGTTAACTTATTTCTTTTGTACAACCCCCCTCTAGGGCTAAAGCTTAAAATTAGCAACCCCTTGCTAACTTCAAAAGAATTTTTTTCAAATTTTGTGCGAGCGAAGCGAGGAAATTTTTGATACCTTCTTTGGCTAATAAAGATTTCTTGAAGCAAGGCTTTTTTTTATTCTCGAAAGGTAAAATTTTTTATCGAATGCGAGCGTAGCGAGCGCAAAGTTTTGAGTATTTCAGCAAATACAATTGCATTATTATTACCTCCCCTTCTTTCCATTAAATAATTTAGACCGGCATTGGCCCCCCTTTTGGTGTATTACTTTACGCTCCCTGTATAATTATTGCTCAGTCCCTATAGCAGTGATGTCTCGACAGTCAATTTGCTTTTTGCTATCTAAGAAAAAGAGATGGAAGTTAAAGAAAATTTTTGAAATGCCCAAAAAGTAGGGGGCTAGAGAATCCCAGCCCCCACGGCTCCGCCGCCTATGTAAAGCCAAAAAGAAATTGGGGGTCAACGTACTGGTTTTGGAGATAAGCAATTTTGCGTACGTAGATCAAAAGGCTTAAAAAAAACTTCTAACATTAAGTTTGCTTTAAAAAAATAACTTCTAACATTAACTTTTTTGTGTGTGATATAAGTGAATAAACATATCTAAAAAGTCAAAAAATGGGGTCACCGTGGGGTTAAAGAGTGGAAAAAAAAAAAAAAAAAAAAAAAAAAAAAAAGGGGTTAAAGAGTTATTTGCACAGGAAATGTCGTATCCTAATGTTTACTATATGTCAAAAATAAGTCAGGCGTTTCTAGGCCTCGCTTATATAAAAAGAGTGCGCGCTCGTGCGTAGAAAGGTTGCGAAAAAACAAGGCCCGCGAACGTCCTTAAGAACTTCAGTCGAATCTTGAAGAATATGATCAGCTTCTAGATTTGATCACACTCCACAAGTATAACTTTAATGCAATAGTGTCCAAATTCTTGATTTTATGAAATTTTCTGACTTTTGAAGAACTGCTGAGCTTGAAGTATGCTGTTTTTGTGCTCCTGAAAATTGTATTTTTTAAATCAAATTTTGCAAATGTTAAATTCAACTTTGCCCCCCCCCCCCCCACCCAATTTGTCATATTTTACTTCATGCTCCCCTCTGGTTTTACAGCCCCCCCTCCTGGTAATTACTGTACAGTCCCTTAATTATCCCTAAAACACTGACGCGTTTTTAGCTCTGTTTATGTTTTGTGTTCATATTTCTGCATGCAATCTGATGAATGAAATTGAAGGCCTGATCTTCAGTTCGCAGAGATAATTTTGTCTGACACCATTCTCGTACCCAGAGCCTGCGCTAATGCCGTCCAGCGGGAGGCAACGCGCGAAAGGCTCTGAGACAATCCATAACTGACATTTTGTGATTGGATGAAATAAACATTGGCAGAAGTTCGTGTTTGTACTTTTGGGTTTCCTGTGGCATTTAACGTTGTTTCGTAAACATTTCAAAAGAATTTATATATTCTTTTCTAAGCGAACAATGTGTTTATTCACGTTGTTTCAAATTAACTACAACCCATCCATCGATTCTATGAATTATACGAAGACGCAGCTCAAACTAGATTAATCACTAATTTTCTTTTGCAAGTCGCCATTCGGTGGGGTCAGAAACACGCCTGAAAAAACAACAGGTTCGATTGTTTACATCTGACTTCATTTCGACCTCGCAAGCAGGTCGAAATACATCACGTGAATAATTATCAGAAAAAGAGTTGTTTACGCAACCATATAGGATTTGTAATCATCTTGTCAATCCTATTAAGCAAGGAACGTTTGACTGATTTCTGACCTACAGGGAACCATTAGGATCAGAAACGTTGTGTGGAAATAACTCCATTATTTGTAAGTAAAATAAATAAATGAACAAATAAAAATCAATCAATCAATCATTCAATCAATCAATCAAACAATCAATAAATAATCTAATTTTACAGAATTTGTTTTAAAAATCTGCCTAGTGAATCAAATCGAAATTATACATTTTGTTTCTGATTGGAAAACAATTTCAGGTAATTTTAGACTGCAAGTGCACACTCTTAGCCCAATAACTTTTCATGTTATTCTTTTTTAATGCAAAAACAAATATTAAGCAATTTCTGTATCCTTCACAATACTTCTGCAAAGTGTGGGGCAAAGAATTTTCTTTTCATCATAATTATACAGCTACTAATTAATCCCATATATGTAACTATCCAATTGTTTTCTTATTTGGACAGGTCTTGTTGATATGGAAATAATTTAGAAGCTATATAATTAATAGGTAATAGGACTCCATGCTATGAAAGAAAGAAAGAAAGAAAGAAAGAAAGAAAGAAAGAAAGAAAGAAAAAAAGAAAAAAAATGCAGATTCACTTTCTAGAAAAGCCTTCTCCGATCTCCAAAATGATCTGACTGGCTGCTTCTACCCATGCGCATGTACGTTTTACAGAACAATTAATATCCCTTTTCTAGCATTATATAGGATTGCTGCAATCTGACCATCAATAAGCACTTGTCTTATAATTGATGTATAGAACTCAAGTTTTAATTAATTTCGAATGTTTTAAAAGAAAATATGTGATCAAAACCATTATTAGTCGGGTTCATCTGTAGATAGCCTGCGTCACAGACAAAACCTTGGTTAAGTCCGTCTGCAGATCAACGAAAGAAAAGCTTGTTCTCGTTTGCACGATTATAGATAAGGCTACATGATTGGCTTACATGTTTTTCAATTCTAACGCGATAGTTGATTGGATCTTATACTAGTGCCAGGCTGGGAGTTTTTTTTTTTTTTTTTTTGCAAAAAAAAAAAGCCTTAATATACTTGAGGAGACAATCCCCTACTCTTCTACGAACAATTCAACAGGTTCTTTAATGTCCCCCATGATACAGATCAAGGAAGGGATGGGAGACAGGACCAGGTTTAAAGTCCTTATCCGAGAAGACTTGAAAGTCTTACCATTTGCAGATATTATTACAAAACTTTCTCCTCAGTTTAAGACCCAGAGTGTTGGTCCGGCCGGGATTCGAACCCCGACCTCCCGCACAACAGACCGGCGCTTTTCCGACTGAGCTATCCGGGCGGCGGATAGCTCAGTTGGATAGAAAGAGTTGCTGAGAAAGATAAACAATAACAGTTTAATACTTTATATATACAAAGTGTCTTTTCTTTTAATGTTTTATTATGAAAGTATCAGTTATATAATTACAATTTCTGACTGATTTAACCGTTGTCATTTAGCTTCACAACTGCAATCTATTCTATGCCAGGCGCTGGTTTATTTCTAGATTAACACAACAGAATGATATATATTCAATATTAACAAATTTGTCGATAATTGGAATGGACCATAGCACACACATATATGTTTATACATTTTATGTAGTCTTCGAAATATCAGTGCATTATACAATATGGTTTTAGAATCTTTTTTTTTTAAACCATTACTAAGGCATACAAGTAGTTTGTACATATGTTTCTATACCATAGTACTTAGTAAACATAATGATAAAGTTCCAGCCTTTATTATTGACAAACAGATATAACAACTTTAGGTTTGATCGATGAAATAGATAAACTTTACTTCTCAGTTCAACCTATAATTTCATTCTCAAGCTTTCGAACTGAATACTCCATCTTCAGTTGGCACGGATTCCTCCAATCATACAAGGCAAAACATTTCAACGTCAACGTGTCACGTCATCGGACACTCAAACGGCTTCTTTTGCAAGCCAATCGCAAGGTGCTCGCGCCAATTGTCATCCAATTGCATTGCTTGTATCACGGTACGGTACGGCACGGCATGTTCAAGACGTATTTTTTTTCACAGTCATACGAAATCTGCTCTAACGTATTTTACCGTAACCGTATATACGTTGTGATTGGAAGAATCGCTCGAAAACAACAACAACAACAAAAAACAAACAAACAAACATTAAAAAATCAATGGGAAGCCTTTTCAATGTAAACTGGTATACGTATGGTGTACGTTGTACTTCAATAGTCCAACTCAAAACAGCTCTACTGTTTTGTCAGTTGTTTATCCACGCCTATATCTCGCTTTTTTATACTGAATCCAAATCTCTTCTTCTGAAATGGCCGAATATTCAGTCCATAAGCTTGACATATTAAAGTGTAAATTTAGGCCGAAGAAACAAAGCAGTTTATTTCAAAATAAAAAGGTTTTTGTTTTGGGCGGGTTCACTGAGAGAAGAAGAAGATGAGGAAACAGAACAGAATCTAATTATATCATAACAGATATATACCTGGTTAGCTTCTAATTTTACTCAGGATAGTATTTTTCCATATTTCAACCATTCAACCATATTCTTGTTGAAGATGTTGAGTGTGTTTCGGATCATCGTTCAGTGGGTATGCACTTCTAATATTTGAACTGCATACCTTTATAATCTATCATTATCATATGATTCACCCTATTCACAGGATAAATCACATCGGAATGTGAACCTAAATGAGTAAGAACATTAAAAGAATCAAGTGGAATCTTTTTTTGAACTGAAAATCTGAAGACTGGCCGTCAAACCGTCAATTTATTTTTAAGATCGACAAAGATTCTCTACTTTTTTAAAATGTCAGTAAACTGTAAGTAACTTGTAAGTCATCTGCAAATATACAAATCTTATTTAATCAAAGTGATCCCAAGCTATACCTATCTGTGTATATTATTGTAAGGCAAATCTCAAGAAATATAGTATTAAAGTCTACAAAGTTTCCCTTGTGTTTAGTTCTTTTGGTTGTTGACCTTTGTGCCAAAGTTAGGGTGATTTGGACGAGTTTAGACTTTAATTCTATATTTCTTGAGATTTTCGAAAGAGTTAAAATATCATGTACACATACACAGATACATAGCTTGAGCTTCTTGTGATCTATTTTAATAAACTGAAGCAAACCAACGTTAAAAGATTTTGAAAATCATGTTCAAGCATTTTGTACAGGCTTTGACGGCCAGTCACGCGTAAACCTCCCACAGTACCGAGATTCTACCCGTAATACTCCTGTGCTTGAATTAGGCGCTAACCTAACCGTGATATTTCTAGGTCCAAAGGATCTAATGGATTTAATCTATGTAATTCCATTGCCTGTTATTCACGCGGATTTTGATTCTCTTTTCGGATATCACTCTCCATGCAGATCCTTTGCTCTTAATATGCCGTCCACTAAAGTAGAAATAGATGCTCCTCCAAGCAACTGGTTGAAAAAAACATGTTCAATAACTCTACTCTCTACTGATCCTAATGCTGCAAGTCGAATCAATGTCTGACCGAACCGATTGTGGATTTGAGCATGATTAACACGTATATACTCTTCAAGTGCATTCTGGGTCTTGTTCTGAATTGCTTGAATCTGTACGGCGTCAGCAAGATGATCAGTGTCTAAAAAATAAAAAATAAATAAAATAAAATAAAAATGAGAAATGTTAGAATTGGAAAATTTGGTTTACGGATGGAATCTATGTCCGTTGTTCATTGTCTTTCCTCATTCCTCACGGTCTCAAATTCGCTAGTATGGCTTTGTTTAAAGATTCATCTTTAAAGCTATGGCAATGCCAAAAACCATCGTACACTTTACACTCAAGATATTAAGAGGATCAAAATGATCGTATTATATAACACATGCAGATAAACAGGTTTTTCTTAGCATGCAATTATGAATTCTATTTTGGGTAGAAAGTAGGGCCGATTTAACACACTAAAACATGAAAAGTGAGCTAAAGCAATCAATCGGAGTTGTTGATAATTGATTTTGTTTCAAATTACGACTGAACATTGTCACCGCTTTTATCTAGGTTAAAAAAAAAAAAAAAAAAAAAAAAGAATTGGACACTTGTAACAAGCTGACTGACGAAATTCGACGTTCTTTTTGAAATCCATTGTTAAGGTAACACATCCTGCTCTTTTAATAAATAAACAGAGAAAGAAATATGAGCGAACCTTTCCCCGGTCGTTTTTAATATTCTTTTGATAAACATCGCTTGTCTCCAACCACTCTTCAAAGTTCTATATATAATAAATATAATAATTCTATATATTCAACTGATCAGAGTCACAATTTTTTCTACTTTTGTCTTGCCTTTTCCTTTTTTTGGGGGGGAGGGGGGGATTTCAAACAGCTGCGACGCGTTTCTGAATTCATTTAGCGTATGAAAAAAGAGTGGTTTTATAACGTACGAAATTAATGCTGCCGGAACAAACTTAGTGGTTGAATAAATTCTTAGCACATCATAAATATTTTGTAAGGAAATTCATGAAAAGTATCAGTTGAAAGGAAGCGGTCGAGGAGTATCTGTTAAAAGGAGCGACAACACGTCGCATCGAGAAAGCTAAAGAGTATCATCAATAAAGCCAAGCGCACCCGCTTTTGCACTTGGTCATCTTTGAATAAATTGAACAAAGCTAGCTTTAAGAAGATTGTTAAATACATTTAGCCTTATAACTACCAAAAAAAAAAAAAAAAAAAAAAAAAAAAAGACGACGCTAGCTGTAGGCATTTTCTATATAATTCTATAATTCCAATAACAAATCTTAACTGTGGGAACAGCCAGGCTTGGGAATTTTAATTTCCCCCTAAGCCATATTATTTTGAAAATTATATTTTCTAAATTATACTGAGATATTTCAAAAAGGAAGCAAGAAATGGCTACTTTTTGGATTCGCTTCAAAGGTTGTGTGAATGATTTTGTTTTATTGATAACCACGGTTGAAGTATATTGTTTTGTTTGAGAAACGCCGAGCTGATAAAAAGATATCTCCATACAGATTAGATTGGCTTATATTCGTTTCAAATCTCTGTTTATGTATCAGGGAATGCTTTAATTTCCTTAACCATTAGGATACCGCTGTGAATATCATTTTTTACGTGAAGTGCAATGCCATGATCTTCGTTAATAAAAACGGAAGGACTTGAACATTTGAAGATCCTCGCGATAGCATAAACTTGACACGTCGCGGCTTTGTTTAGCGTTCTTAGTATAGAATGAGCTTAAGATATTATGTTAAAGCTTCTTCTGCTATCATTTAAAACAACAACAAATCGTTTTCTGAAAGAAAACGGCATCTTTATTTTTAATTCAATTCTTGTTTTCTCTGTCTCCGCCCTTATTCCGGTCCGTTTGTTTGAAAACATTTGGATCAGTGAACCACCAATAAAGTTTCGAGTCACGTTCCATTCTAGCCACAAATAATGCATTAGAATTCAAACATATAGTATTGGTTGCGTTTATTACTGCGATACTTACCCGGATTAAAGAGGGCAAGAGCCTTGAGCAGCGAAAACTCTGCTCTATCCAGTTGCAGCTGCACTAGTTTGAAAACAACTTCATTCAGCTTGCCCATGTTTTGCAGAACTTTATCCAGGTGTTCGTGAGGTGTTTTCTCAAATACTTCGCCAACCAAAGGAGCTAGCTCAAATGGCATTGCCCACTGCACTAGATTTATGATAAATACCTTGCACCAGTTTTCCCTTAACAGAGTTACTTGATCAAAATGAGAAAGTTCGGAGAAATGTTTGACCTTTTTTGCCCAGTGAACTGTCATAAACAGAAGTCGAGCGGCCGTTTCACTTGTTTTCTCGCTATGCTTTCCGCTGTTTAAATATTCCTTTGAAAAAGCGTCATTTTCCAAAGAGGAAGTTGATAAAGCACTGTCCTTTTCAGATTTTCTACAGTAGGGCTCGACCGCTTGAAGGTGTAATACAAAATCAGAAAGAGAGGCGAAATCAGCTTCTTTTCTTAAGTCACCCTTTTGTTGCTGTCTTTTTTGGCGTCTTCGCTGTTTTTCATAATCCTGCGCTTTTGTCTGCTGAACAGCTAAATAATACAAAACATATCTATTTACAAAATATTTCATACATTTGACGTTGAAATTGTTTATGTTGCATACATTTGATTTTCAAAGTTAGTCCCCCCCATTTCCACCAAGCAGATATCTAAATTTATTATTGGTAATTTTGCGATAGGCAAAGATCTTTGATACTTCGTAAGTGCCATATATGTTGAGGAGACCTAGCCGTGTTTATTGATCAATAAGGCCTCTTCGTATTCACTGGTTTCAATTTCGATCAAATATAACTATCTCTAATATTTCCATTACTACTTCATAAGTCAGAAGAGTTTCCGTGTACAAGTCAGTTCACCAGTTTGTAAGTACACGATATCGATAAACAGTAAAATCCTCACGAAATCTATGTTTCATATTCAATAAAATTATCTGAATTTAATCCCTGTTGTTGAAACCAAAACAAATTGATCGCTCGATTTTAGTTATTTATTCAGTTATAAAAGTTTTGCTACTATCAGATGACGAGTGTCTGAGAAACAGCCATTTGACAGCAAATACAGGCAATTTTTATATTTGTCTGGCTAGCTGAATACTTAATTCATCTGTTTTCTTTATGTTAAGACTAAACGTTTTTTCAGGCATGATGACGAAGGTCGCGCAGAAGAAAAGCTTTTATCAAACAAAGTTGAAAATTATGATTTGAAGTGTGCGAAGATTACTCAAACTGGTTAGGAAAATAAAAATATAAAAAATATCAATCCAATTAATTGAAAATAAAATTGCTTGCTTACCCTCTCTTTTCATACCAACGGCCAGGCACTTTCTCATCCTACAATACTGACAACTATTGCGGTATCGCTTACTTATAGGGCAGCAACCGGCTACCCGACAAGTGTAATAGAGGCGCTTCTTGATACTTCGCTTAAAGAAAAGCTTGCATCCCTCGCACGTATTTGCCCCATAATGCCTTCCTGTAGAATGGTCGCCACAAACTGAACAAATTTCCATTATAAGGAGTATTGGATTTCAGAGTGTTGGCTAGTATTTGGGTAGTTTTACGAGATGGTATCTTTTTTGTTAACCACTCTATATTATAGCAGGCCTGTAAAGTCCTTCAACTGAATACTGCTTATGTCAAGAAAAAATAACAACTTGAGTCCCACAGGAGCTTAAATTTAACGTGTGCCTCTTAAAGTGTTATGAAAATCGTTGATTATGCCGAATTACTAACAGGGAAATTCCTCTTATTTATTCCCAGCTATTCTTTTAGAACTCGCCGTTGAATATTGATGTGCTACTAAACAATGCGACAGAGCGGTAAGAAGGAAACAGCTTTACCTTTAGGCACAAATTACAATTTAATATTGTCGCTTTGCGTTTAAGATATTTAGAAGACAATAGCTTTCCAATGTCAAAATCGCTAAATTCAAAGGCCAAGTAGTAGGGGTCTTTAACCGATGTGCCTTGATTACTGTTTTTGTGTGACATGTTTATTTGGCTTTTTGAAAAAATGCTTAATTCTTACCTCATGGCGAGAAAGAATATTTATAGTAAGAGCGCTCATTCAAAACAATGACAATACAGGTGTAAGGTTCGCACGAAGTAGTAGACACACATAGATAAGAGCACTTCTTCCGCCAATATGACTTTGTGCGTAATTTGTTAGCCTAGTTTACCTAATCGGCACTCTTTCACTAGAGAGATACAAAAATGATAGAAAATTGAACGGGGAAGTAATTTGGCTGAAATTAGAATGGCCATGTTTCCTGTGAACTAACTCAAAAGTGATTAGAATCTGGCATGTCAAGCAGAAAGCTTATTGGAGGAAACAAGGAATATTAACATTTCCATGAAAGTTAGCAAGGTAAACTCAACAGGGATCCCTAACACTCGCTTCAAACGCCTTAAGCATTAATCAAAGTTTCACATTTGGTGTCGACGATTCGACCAAAGCATCTTTTCGACCCCCAACCACATCGACAAATTTACGAAATCATCGTTCGAGATGTAAATAATGAGTGAATTTTGTGCCGAAAAAACTAATAAAGGTTTGTTTATCTGTTGTATTCCGAGGATTTGATATCAGGTCTTGTATGACCATGGAACCCTCTAAGATAAAGTACATAGCCAGGTGACACTACCTCTTTCCCAAGAAGGAAAACAATCGTTGAAAATGATCGAAATGAACGTATTGTGATAGAGTATAAAACAAGTCTACTGGGTGTATGTTTGAATAAGCCATCAAGTTGAAGCCATTTTATATTCAGTTCGAAAAATATTGAACTTTTTCTAGGAAATACGATTAAATGATCGAATTACTTTGAACAAAACACAACATAAAATAACGGGAAACAGCTTCTTGAGCGCTTGATAAGAAAATTTATTTTGAACGTTGTTACGTTGTATTGATTGTTATCAGTTGAAAATTTATGTCACACTTATAGGAAAATCACAATCGATACTTGGGGAACGTAACGGCACCAAACATATACAGAAAAGTTACTTAGAACTGATCTCTTTGCTTATCTAATGGAGCATCCTAGAGATAGCTATTTCTTGAAAGGTCTAGCAGATGGCATTAACGAAGATAGCTATAAGCCTAGTTTGTTCTTATTTGTTCTAATTTGACTCGTGATCTTAATTTGACCAGTGAAATAAAAAGGCAATGGCAAAAATATTAAAATGCACTAAAAAGTTCGGCAGATAAATCTATGTATTTTTATTCAGTTGCTTTTAATTAGTCAGACATTTTTTAATTCAGTTTTTGCTTTGCGATCGGCGCAAGTTCGTTATTCAGGATTCCCAGCAGGATTCTTGAATGAGATGATCGATCTGAGCGTCATTTGTTAATAGCTATAGCGGTGGGACATCACTTGCTAATCAACCTTATTTACTAGACCTGTCCTTGATTTGTTTCTTTAATTCAAAGTCATTGGAAAGAAGGGAAATTGTAAGCGATAAAAAATGATAGCTATCTTACAAACAAACCCAGTAAAAAAATATAAGATCAATAATAATAAAAGTAGTAAGAAATAGAGATAATGACGACGATGATGTTGATGATAAAAACAACAACAACAACTACGACATCGACTACAACAACTTTTATTTTCAGTTATTTCAAGGCAAGATCAAGGATCTTGACCCAACAACCTTGAAATGTTGATTTATTATACTATCGCCAATTTTAAAGGTGAAAAGAAGCTGGTTTATTTATTTTGTTAGGAAAACGAAATGAAGCTAACCCCGCGAGATCACATGAAGCTGTATGGTTGACAAACGGCAAGAATTGTTAATCCAGACGTCAGAATGCTAATATTTTAGTTAGATTATCATTCGAAAATGAATCCAATACATTTTTAGGTAATTAATTTGCTTCAGTCAATTCCGAATGGCATCCAACGAGCCGCACCCTTTGTGTAAATTGATCAATCTAAACCTACCATGGAAGGAAATTGAAGTCAAAATGAATGGGGCAATTAAGCACAGGTAGAGCATGAATTTTAATACCATGTAGAATATATCTGAAGGTTATTTATATGAATTTGTTCTTTCCTTTACTTAAGTTCTTTTGACCTTTCTTTATTTCATTTGTTTATTTACCCATTCATTCATTCATTCATTCATTCATTCATTCATTCATTCATTCATTCATTCATTCATTCATTCATTCATTCATT
>JANTNT010002906.1:0-13788 GCA_024752375.1 Entacmaea quadricolor | reverse complement strand
GACCTTGACATGATAAATGTATTATCTGCAGAAAAACCTACAGATAATACATTTATCATGTCAAGTTCACACGACATTAAGAATTGGCTGAGGGCTCTCGGCCAATCAGAATCGAGATAGTGAGTAAAATGTATAATAACAATACTTATCTGTACGTATTCTGCTTGACCAGAGTGTAAGCAGTCATGCCAGACTGGATCATACGAGTTTACTCCATGTAACCAGACACATCCTGCTGTATGCAGAGGTAAGCCACAACAACTCAAGCAGTCGGGTAATCGTTTAGATTTGTTTAATGCAAAGTAACAGGGGGTGACTGCAAAAGGGACCGAGACTGACGAATATTGAAACGGTGTAATAATTGGCGTTCTTTTATTTCTTTTTCCTTTTCTTCTACTTAATATTTCAATTCATAGATCAACTCGAACAATACGACGCGGCCAATCGTAGGTTAGGGGATTTCCCAACTGGAATATGGCATGTCCGACAAACAAAATCTTGAAAGGCTCGCCAAACACACACCAAAAAGAACTTGATCCGGACCTCACACTTGGTCAAGAACCCCTATTTACGTGATTCAGAGGAGTTACCGTTTTTCCCGTGATTTGCGCGCGATATCCCGTACGAAATTCTGCGAGACTATAAATTGACAATATATTGTTACGGTGCCGTCAATGATTTGTTCTGCGGTAAACAGCCGAACTATGTCTGTCGTGCGTTCGGAACGCTTTCGGGACAAGTACGAACTAAGTATGTAAGTCGCGCGCGCACAAGAGTTTCTCCTCTGAGCCTTGTCATATTAAATATGATATAACGCACGCAACTAGTATTCCTTATCCCATTCTTTTATAGCTGAAAGTGTTATCCTATATATTTTTCTTCTTGTGTAACGATAACTTTTTTTTGAAGGTTGTAGACCGCCATGTAATTTCAAAGAATTCGAATCCACGGCTTGTGCGGGAAAGGCTGACAGGAATTGTACAGGTAAGTCAGCATAAAACATGGATTTCGTATGACTGTAAAAAAATAATTTCGGCGTAAACACGTCCATACGTTCGTAGTGCAATGGCGTCTTAAAGCAATGCAATTGGATGAGATCTGCGATTGCCCCTCCTGTCTCCTGGATGCCCCCGAGTGATTAGCTTGCAAAAGAAGCTGTTTGAGTGTTCGTCCTATGGCGTGACACGTTAAATGTTGTAATTTTTAACTTTGTATGCTTGGAAGAATCCGTCTAGCTGCCATAACTTGTATGAGGCCCGAAAGACAATGCAGTTTGTACTGCAGCATAGTTGGCGTTCAGTAATGCGAATTACTGCAGCATAGTTGGCGTTCAGTAATGCGAATTACTGTTTCGATATTTCGATAATCAACTTGTCTTGCTAGTTTTGTAATACCAAACAACTGTGTATCCAAACTTTAAGGATTGACAAACATTTTTACCCAACTATTAAACTGTATTAGATTCTATTTGATTACTTATTGTTTTGAAATGTGTTTTTTCAGATATATCACAACTACCGCGAATTACTGTTTCTTCAAATATTGTCTACGAAGACTTATCTAAGGTAAGTTTATACGCGCAGTCCCATCAAATAACTAATCTTTTTGTCAATGAAGTCTCAGATCTTTTCATGTTTCTGTTTTCAGGTGGAAAGTGACGTCACATCTGACCAAGTCGTTACCAATCTCTCTGCGCAATACGACGTTTGGCTCAATCGATCAAGCGGTATTGCTCTCAAAGTCAGAATCCTCAATACCGACTTCAGCACTACGTATCGCCAAGTAAACCACCCCAACAACGATAATAAATTACTGCCTTCTAAAACAGACGCTGCATATATACAAGATAACTTCTGCAGCTCTCCGATTCCTGATTTCTACGAAATTCAAATCAAAGAATTCAATGAGATTGATGTCCTGAAGGACGACCAAGGTAAGGTCTGTCCTGACTACAACACGGCAAAGAAAACATCCAAGTCAACGATGAGACGAGACTTTGACCTTTATTGTACTGGTGTAAACAATTCTATGGTTGAACTTTTTGGTGATAGGAATCCAAGCCGTTTATCTTGGAAAGAGGAGAAAAATAGAAACTGCTATGATATCAAGAGAAAATGCGGAGAATGTAGAGACAGCTGCTCGAAAAGCGTCTTAAAAATCCCCGGGTGTGAAGTTTCGAAAGAAGACGCAAAAGCAAATTTCGGAGAACATTTTTCGTATTGTTTTGATTGTTGTTTCGCGGGTTGTACTTGCGCGAGTTGTGCTTGCGGGAGATACAAAAGGAACTGTGTTGGAGATCAACTTACGTGTGTTCGGGTCAAACAGTACGAGTTGTCTCTTAAGCCCATCTTTCCCGCCGATGGGAATTTTACATGTCACGTGGAGATTGCACGTGGTCCTGAGATTGTCATAGAAACCTCCCTATGGCATCATGGTAGGCGTATATATGAAGTTACGACCAATAACTATAACCTTACCGAGGAATCATTGGGAAAAAATAGCCACGATTTTGGTTACATGACGGTACGCCATCCACCAACCTTGAAGATGATTCCGGGTCAGGATATCGTGGTCACCGGTAATATGCATAACAAAAGAATGAATGTTGGTGTATTTAGTAACGAGGCTGATGTCGCGAATACCATCGCATCTGGTAAGGCAATAACTAAAATTCAAGTTCAACCTAAAGTTCCTTTTGGGATAAACAGTAAAAGCTGGTCAAGAAAAGAATGCAACGCTAATGAAGATCGAAGTAAAGCGGACTTTGCTGTTGTCAAAAATCGATCGACTCATTACAACTTCAAAAAGCTTCAAAATCTTTCAGCAGAGATTTATAATCAAGACGAACACCAGCTTTATAAAATTTTCGACAATAAATTGACTCGCAGGATAAATTTCGAGGTCTCTAAAAATCGATCAGTCCTTCGCAAACTTTTCCCCAAGACTTTTATCATTAATGATCACACTTTGGTCGGAGTTCTTTTTAGAAACCGAACGTTTTGGACGCTTCGGTTCACCGGTCGGTTGAATGGATGTCCTGGAGCGTTTAATATCAGAATCTATGATCAAGATATGCCAAATGTGGAGGTTTATAACTACGATATTGGTGAGTATTTTGGTATCATACGAATTTCGTATATATGTGGGAATGGATAAGGGGTAGCTTGGATAGGTCCAAAACAAGCGATTGGTTTCTTCTCTACCTTCTGACTTGTTTTCATTTGGACTTAAGTAGGGTAATTAAGTAGGTAAAGGTGGGCGATAATTTTATCGAACCCTGAAACAACCACAAGGATGGTCAAAGTCAGGGTGCGACTAACTCACAGATCATTTAGAATTTAGTATATGTTGGTTTTGTGGAGTGAGGAAAACCGGAGAACCTGGAGATAAACCTTCGAAGCTAGGGAGAGAACCAACAAACATCTCTATGACTCACTTGAGTCCTGAGCTCGGGCGTCGAACCCTGGACCTCAACGGTGAGAAGCAACGTGCTAACAGCGCATGACACCCGGATATTTTTTTGTTTTGTTTTTTACTATCGGCTTATGATAAAAGTGGGGCTTATAACAGCGATTTTACTGTATTCCAGTTACAAAACTAAATAACATTCATGAAACATTCCACTGAGTTGACAACATAATTTAACAAAAACATATCGAAAGACTATCAATTAAACGTGGTAAAAATGTAATGATAATCATTCCCTTATAACAGACCCCCAACTCCGTATTCTTTATCTGTTTCAGTGTTCTCCATATCTTGAATTCTTGTTAGAATTTGTATTTAATTATTATTTACAATTTTCTTTCAGCTGTGCGCACCCAAACGGACTGTGATTTTTTGTTGGAATTCCACCTGCCATCAGGTGGCGACACTAATCTAATAGACAAACAATTTCTTATAAAGTTTATTGATTCACACAAAGTTATCCAGCTTGTTCTAGTGAGCCCACGATACGCTCCGGACTTCAACCTGCCAATCATCGAAAACAAGCCTGACATTGACCACATCCTCAATGTTCTTCGTCCGGTCATTTATGCATTGGGAGCAGCGCTCACCATGCTGATTGGTCTTCTTGTTTTTGGATACAAAACAAGACCTAAAGACAAGATGCAACGGGATCGGGACAGCAGGCTTCATTTCCGACATGTTTTGTTTGTTGTTTGGTTCGTAGGAATGCGATTGATCAAAAGTTTCTTATTGACATTTTCGTTGTTTTTCCTTCTCTTTTCCGCCATTCACCACGGCGATGTTAACACTCTTCGTCGTTACCCAGAATTTCGAGATCAAAGGCAAGGGATCGAGAAAAACCTTATGTCAATTATGGACCAACACAAGGTACAGGAAATCAATCGACAGCTCGGCCTGCTCAACGAGGGAAAGAAAATATGTGATGAGAAACTTAGAGAAGCTGATGCTTTGATTGACGCGTACTTCACAGAAATGAGAAAGCGATTGATGGAGGATATAAAACGCAAGTCAATCATCCATGCTGCATACAAAACCATGGAGAAAAAGATTAAATCTGCTAAAGAGAAGTTCGAAAATAAGAGGGAAGATTTCAATCGAGCATTGAAAACAGCCGCCAATGAAATTAATTACAGAATAAAGCGCATACGGGTAGACATTGAAAGTAATTTTTGGCTCGATGCTGCTAAGGTGATGTATAAGCTTGTTGATGGAGTGGCGGGCTTCTTTGGTGGAGGACTTGAGCCTTTTATGGACTGGGTCAATCTTGAAGTAAGCTTCCCTTCAGTCAGTTTCAGCCTTGGATCCTTCCGTGTTTTTTTCGATGATTTTGCTGCAAAGTTTAAGAAACCAGATTTTGGTCTTACTTGGACTTTTAATGGCAGTAGTTTATCAGGAAACTTTCCAACTCCAAACTTGAAAGTCAACTTGAAAGAGTTGAGGCTTCCACCGTTGAACGTTTCGAGCCCAGTCTCAAGTAAACGAGCCAAGGAGCTCCTTGCTCTTGATTGGCTTGTCGCGATTGTACAAAGCGGAGTTTTGGCGGGAATCTTGTTGGCGCTTGATGTCACGTGGTTTGTGTTCCGTCATAGCAGGACTTACCAGTCAGCGGTTGTTCTTTTGCATGGGTTTCCCGTTGTCTATGAACTTAAAGACGTGAAAAAAGACAATGACCGTAAAAAGAAAGCTTCAAATCATGACTTAAGCAATTATGGAACACTTCGTAAGGATAGTGGGATAAACGAATATTTAAGCGAAAATAGCACCGAGAGTTCGTTGCCAAGAATAAACAAGACAAAAGCTAGAATGAAATATGTGAATAGTCTACAAAACGAGAAACAAAAATCTGAAGAAAGCATTAACGAGGTTAAGGAATTAAAGATCGATATGAATGAAGAATCAGATAAAGGATCGGATATGATTGATGGTCAAGAAGATAATGTTGTCTCGATGTCAAGCCAGATCACCAAATATGTTATGATGTGTGTTGATTATCTTAATAGAGGATTGTTCTTTGTCTATGGAATACTTAAAAAGATCAATTATGAGGTAGGTCGTTTTAGAATAATTATTTTATTTCCATATATTTCGTACTTTACTTGAAATGTCTCTCTAAAGTCAATATCAAGGTTGGCGGCCCAACAACAACAAAACTGCAGCAACAGCAACAAAAACAGCAACTTACAGCAACAGCAACAACAACAGCAACAACAACAGCAGCAACAACAACAGCAGCAACAGCAACAGCAACAGCAACAGCAACAGCAACAGCAACAACAACAAAAATTAAATTTAAAAAATCTACATCCTCTACATCGCTTTCGTTGATGCATGTGTCGAAACGTTTTTCTCCGAGATCTCCGGTTTTCCTCACTCCACAATAATCAACATGCTAAATTTTTATTCGATCTGTGAGTTAAGATAAGTCCCTAAGATAAACAAGTGTTAGTGACGAAATACATCATATACAGCGCAAAACAGTAAAACTCAACCTCGACGTTTGTTTATTTACAGTTATTGATTTCTGTTACAACTCGAGTTACAGTTTCATTGTGGTCAGTGTTTAGTAAATAAAAGTAGACTTACATTCCAACTATACCTTAAGGGGAATATTATAGTATGCTTTGTAAGTAAAACATGACCATGGTCGTTGAATCTGCATCAAACTTGAACCTGCTGCTCTCTGGCCAGCATTATATAAGGATTTTTTCGACCTACTTCCACTACTACGAAAAACTAAATAATGGGTCCGCACATTCCACGCACATAGGCGCTAACTTTTGTCACCTTACATATCAAATATTGAAATATCAGCATTGCACCTGTAATTGTACATTTGAATTATTAAAATGTTGCAATTCTTTTGTTCTAATCTGCACGTTGTCGAAAATGTTCGTTGTCGCAAAACGTCTCTTCATTTTTCCCTTTTCATTTTTTCGGACCGTCAATTTTAAAGGCGCAGCGCTTCAAACCTGATAAAAGATCTACTGAATTCTTTCCTTTGTACATTTTAGGTGACAAAGACAAACACGGTACCTATACTCGTAATAGGAGCCATGGGTCTTCTACTGATCTACGTTGTTATAGTAACAGCTAAGTACACCCTGACAGTAGATACACTAGACGCGGTTGGATACTTTGATCTCAAGATGGCGCCGATTCTCGTAACCAGAAAAATCGTTAACACGCGAATAACGGCCAGTGCTTTTACGATCAACCAAGTTCAAATACCATATTACCAAAACAGGTTTGTAACTCGTTTATTACAGGTTTGATTCAATTTTGTATAGCCGTTTTGGTGAAATTTTCGTAACATGTCAGACATATTTTAGGTAATCACGGTTTTTAACTCGTGGAAACGCTTACCATAGAAACGAGTGTGTGGTGACTCAGATATTGACACTCACTAAGGCGTGGGCGTGCACTTTTGCTTCCGAACGGTTTACGAAGTCTCTGTCGTGAGAATCTCGTAAACTAGTCATTTTTGAAACGGTGAAACAAATCGCTTTCGAAAACAATCTAGTTTTGTCCTGGAATCATGATCACTAGAAAAAATATATATACCTCGATACTACCCTGTTATAGTGCTAGAGTGCAAATAATATAACGGTGGAATAGGCGCTAACAAAGAGTACTAATTAGTACTAAATAGGAAGTTAGTAAACCATAACATGCATGTGCACGGGGATAGAAAACGTACGTCAGAACAACCCAATAAACAATTTATTTGTTCAAACAACTTCTGAATATAAATCAAGACACAAGACACAGCTAGACTATATGAGTTATTGTCTATCGGTTGCTTTAAGATGTGTTCCTTCATTTTTGCAAAGCAGTAATCTTCCACGCTTCAGTGTCGGCCTAGTGCGCTATTTCACGGTTATATAGAGCGTTTTCATTCAATCCCTGGAGACAATGGCGGCCATGTTGGTGTACCTCGTGTAACAATCGAAGCTAATGAGGAATGCTTTTTTTTGAGGTACACCAACATGGCTGCCATGACGTCACATGAAAACGCTCTTTTATTTGCACTCTAAGAAGTCTATAATTTTATGTGTTCGATGGATACTTTTGAAAGAAACAGCACTCCAGAAGAATTCGAACAGACCCCCACGATCAACAGGTTAAAGAGAGCGACCCAAAAGGTTCTTTGAAATCCTTTCGTCCTCCCAGATGCCCCTAATAGCTGTTAGTACTGCTATCAGCGGTTTTACGTCGGAGGCACTGTATTGACCCTATAGCCTCGCTTAAATGATCTTAAACAAAAATTTTGTCCGCGGGCTCAGCCATACTAACTGCTATACAAATCGCTTGACCTTTGTAACCGGTAAGTTTCAATTTCGAGGCGAGGCAGCAGACAGCCTGAAGTGCCTGCAAGACAGCTTTGTACAAGTGACTCGTGATGGATATGTCTTCAACTTGGTCAACCTGCCATTACAACTTCAATTCTTGACTTGCACGTTACGTCATCGCGGCCATGTTGGTGGTATTTAACAAAAGATTTCTCATTAGCTTCTTTTGTTCGTACCACCAACATGGCTGCTGCTGTCTTTGTCTTTGGATTCCCTTGGGAATGGTTGCAAGTCAGCAATAAAATGCGAGTATTTGTCCGTTTCGTGCCGGTTAAATAAATGAACCTTTCCAATTATTAAATGTTGTAAGAACCCTTCACGAGGAGAAAGCCCAATAAAGATTTTTATTTATTTATTTATTAGTTTCTTTTCCGACTTTTTTATCTTTGAAATCAATAATGCAAAAAAAAAAAAAAAAAGGAACACAAGACACGACACATTTAGACTAGCGTAAATTACCACATGAAACACAGGAGGAGAATGTCTGAGACTTGATAATCAATCCACGAGTTGGCGATAGGGAGCCTTTGATAGACCTTTTCCTCTTGAGTACGTTACCTCCTCATAATGCTCTACAAGGCTGTCACAGATTGAAAGGCAAACTGCCTCAAAAATCATGCGGGATAAATCTTACAAGAAATACTTGAGTTATTTTAAATTCTTTCCTTACAGAGTTAACACAAGAATTGCTTTCGCCAAGAAAAAAGCTGCTTTCTTCAAAGGATTTCAGTGTACTACCGCTGACCTTCATAACAAGGAATATTGCTTTTGGGTTGATGGCCAGTGCGACGGTGTCAAAAGCTACACTGACGACTTCCTCAAAAACCTCACACAGCTGGAGTGTTATGTCCCTTCTGTTATTGCAAAAAGGTAGAATATAGAATAGGCCTTTTGTAATAACAAGTGACATGGTACAAAATCCGGCCGCCTTGCTGGATGGCAAGTTGCGCACCGGACATCAAAAAAACAAAGAAAAGTCAGGTTTGACTGGTTGAAGTCCCTTTGTTCTGAAGGATGTCACATTCTTTTACCACCCAGCATGGCGGGTTTTGTACCATGTGACCAGTTGATGCAGAAGGCCTTCTTAATCTTATGAATAAAACTGTTCTTGTTCGAACAAAGGTGGTTACATGACAGGAGACTTCGCCAGGTGCTCTGATGACGTCATTCTAGCGCGAAGGCGAAAACATTTAAAATGCGTATCCCAGAATTCCGTGTGGGCACTCCACATTTTGAATCCAAAATGGCAGAACGAAACAGAGTCGCGAGAACTCAGAGATTAAGGAAAAAATTGATAGGAATCGCAGCCGTTATTCAACTTATGGTTATTATAACTGAGACACAAATACCTTATTGCTGATAATAGAAAGGCAGAAACATTTTGCTAAAAAGTTAAAAAGGCTATCACTTGAGCAACATCTTCGCCAAAAGTGAGTTCGTCTTGGCTTTGAAATTGGATTGACGAAGCAGTTGTTCACCTACAGTCATTATCTCTTTTATATAGAGTCTGTATGTATTATATTTATTAAAGTATTGTGTTTTTGAACTTATTGTGTCTGTTTATATCACTGTATTTAAAATTCGTGAAAAAAATTCCAGCCAAACTGTTGGCAGACGCGTCTTGCTTTTGGCGGGCTGTTAAAGCTTGTGAAATTTTTGGTTTGATGTCATTCGATTTGAACATTTCATCAAAAGAAAATTTTTATCTGGGTTTCACTTGAATTCGCTGTCCATTTGAAAACTGCGGAAAATCACACCAACACAGAAACAGTCTTTTGGAGCATCACCGTTTATATCCTTCTCACAAGCTTGCATCTTTGTCAGTACTCGAAAGAGGGTTTCGGCGAGAGACTGTGCCCTTGAATTTTTATACGACAAAATGCCCTACGCGCGAAAGCAAAATCTGCATGATGTTTACGACTACTGCCCATTAAACAAAGTAGGATTTATCTTTAAAACGATTTTATGCGCTCTCGTTTCATTCAAATCTCCGCCATGTTTTGTTTTGTGTGAAGACGTAAACTCTAGGCGTGCAACGAATTCTGTGAGTTTTTAAGTTATTGTGCTGCTAGGTCTTTGATATTGGCTAATTTTATACGATCAGATCACCTGGCGTGGTTGTGGTAGCGAAGTAGTGGTGGAATGCGAGTACCATAAAACCCGACTTGTATGGGTGGGCGGATGGGTGGGCGGATGGGTGGGTCGCAACGTTATGTGTTTGTAGGTATCTTGCTAATGACAGTTAGCTAAAAGGGTCCATTATATATATTTTAAAACTAACATTCATAAGGTGTCAATGACTTAGTCTCGCCGGAATTTACAATATGCAAATGATTGTGCATAGGAACAGGATTCTCTCAGCTTTTACATAATACTTGCATAGTTAGGTAGCTAGCAGTCTTCTCGAACAAATTTATAACCGAGTTTGATAAGATTGAATGTAACTACAATGTGACCGTCTTTATGTATTAACATTGTAGGGCTATGATTAATTTCAGTTTTATTGCGAAGAAAGTAGAAGCGTGGGTGACATGCGTTGCAAGGGCGTCGCCTTTCCGCTGAAGTCCAGGGTCCGATTCACCTACTCGGGACTCATGTTAGTAGAGTTTCTTGTTGGTTCTCTCCTGTGCTTCTGGTGTTTTTCTCCGTGTTCTCTGGTTTTCCTCCCAGTCCATAAATTCCAATTCGATCCATGGATGTCGTGGCTCTGATTAGTAGACCCTCCTGGTGGGGGTTAACTAGAAGATTAGACACCTAAATAAAGATATTGATTTTATTCTTATTTCATTTGCTAAGAACAAATAACCACAACCATTTTTCAATTTATCATTTCCAGGTTCACAAAATTTGACCGTTTTATCTACAAGCAAAAACTCAAGAAAGGAATTCAACCATTCGTAGCTTCCGCTCGAGGCCTCGTCCTCAACACTTTTTACACCTTTCTGATAATATTGGGCATTTTCACATTCTTTCGGCTCTCGGGTTTGGTTGTTTTTCTTGTTTTACGGCGATTTGACTTGATTCGTACTGTCAAGAACTACAAGTTAGCTGAAAGTGTTGTCCACGAAGAAACTCCGGAAGATGAAATTGATGGAAAGCCGAGGGAGACTGGTACCAAATCTATAGGGCGCCTCAAGGTCCCGGATGCAATAGTGAGTAAGTGTGGACCAACACGTGGACGGCCTGGATGGCATCTTGAATTCAGGCCAGATGTGGCTGCTGAGCTGAGGTCCAAAAGAAGAGATATGAAGAAGGAAGAAACGATGTGTGTGGATGAAAATGGTACTATATGGTATAATTAAAAATCACACTTCTTTCGCAATATGGTACACATTTCCTTTCTGGGCTTCCTGTGTGAAGAGGAAGGATTGAATGAGAAAGAGCATCAGTTTTCTCTGTCCCTGTTTCTGCTCGTCCATATTATACCACAGGAAGACCATCACCAAGTTATAGTTGCCTGGAATGCGTCAATCTCTTTTTACTGACAATGCCACTTCATCAAAAATAGTTTATCTCAACGGTAAATCCAACTCGTCTAAAGAAGCTTCAAGAGAGGCTTTACAAAACGGGTGGTATGTCTAAATCGATTACTAAATAACTTCAACAAAAGTTATCTCGAAACACGATAAGACAACTCCGGATCAAGCTTGAGGGTTGGAAACTCAAGAATAATTATTATAAAAATACCGAGGTTGGATTACAGCTGTTGCCGAAAGATTTGGAATCTGATTATTCAAACCTTTTTACATCAGAAAATTACTCCCCTCTAATACGGTTGTAAATAGTCCTTTTTCGAACTCCGCGTCGAAGACCGCTGTGTTCCTTGAATACAGACGCATCTACGCGGGTTAGCCTCGTTTTTGTGAAGATTATTCACATATTCCATGAAGACCCGTGGAATTTTAAAGTGGTTCTATTGAAAAAGTTGTACATTCTTTATTTCACCGTTGGTATTTGTGAATATTTTGACTTGAAACAAGGCTAACCCTGGGTATATGCGTCTGTAATCAAGGAACACAGCGGTCTTCGACGAATTCGAAAAAGGACTATTGGATAGTGAGTTAAAATTACACTTAAAATTATCTTGGAAGGAAAAGTAACCAAGAAGTTGCACGAATGTTGTTTTAAAATTTCTAAAAATAACATCTTGTTTCTTTTTAAAAGTCACAAGACAACCATTTTCCCTAAAACTCGAAAGATACTCTCGAAGTTTTCTGATAATAAAATTCGGTAAGTCAGAATTGTGTGCGAGAAAAACTTAACGTAACAATAGTGCCTCTAAATAAAACTTAAGTTTTCAAAATGTTAAAGGTTGAACATCTTCTTGTCGGTAACTCTTTTGTTAAAGGATTAACAACGCCACAGAAGAGATTAGAAAGTCAAATGCGCGTTAAGCGGCTTCCCTTTATTCGATGGTCAGTTTTCAAGTTCTTGGAAATTGCTCCTTACAATAAACTTGACCTTTGCCAAGTAACAATATCTTTTCTTGGTTTTTGACTTATTAATTAATTTCTTTGTTTTGCCCTTGGAATTTGATTAGTGATGCCACATGCAAGAGTCTGTCGAGGAGTAATACCGTACCAATCGAAAGCTGCCTTTTTATTGCTCCCTTAGTACAGTACCGCATTTGTTAGGTTAGGTTTAGTTCTATTGTTTGGAATATATCTATTGTTTTTTAAACCTATCACGAAACTCGTTCCGATCTGATGCGGGCTGGCTGCTGTCGAGACAGGGACGCGGTTACCATTTTCGTCCCAACAACGATTTTTATTTCTTTTACTCGTAATTAACGGTGATACAAAAAAATGCATCCCATTTTTTAATATCTGCTTTCCCACTATGAGACACATGACTTCCCACTATGGCACATCTGATTTCCCACTATGACACATTTGATTTCCCACTATGACACATCTGATTTCCCACTGTGACACATCTGACTTCCCACTATGACACATCTGACTTCCCACTATGACACATTTGATTTCCCACTATGACACATCTGATTTCCCACTATGACACATCTGATTTCCCACTATGACACATCTGATTTCGCACTATGACACATCTGATTTCCCACTATGACACATCTGATTTCGCACTATGACACATCTGATTTCCCACTATGACACATCTGATTTCCCACTATGACACATCTGATTTCCCACTATGACACATCTGATTTCGCACTATGACACATCTGATTTCGCACTATGACACATCTGATTTCGCACTATGACACATCTGATTTCCCACTATGACCCATCTGATTTTGCACTGTCACATCTGATTTCCCACTATGGCACATATAATTTCCCATTATGGCACATCTAATTTCCCATTATGACACATCAGATTTCCAAATATGCCATCTAATTTCCCATTACAACACATCTGCAGTTTCCCAGCTATGGCCATCTATTTTTCAACATCTAATATTCCGCTTGTTTTAAGGTCTTACCGTTACATTGTTCTTATATAGTATACTTGATAAAGTAAAGTTTGACAAAGCAACAGTGACTCTACTCATCCGCGAAACACCTGCATTTCCAAAGAAATTAACAAGTATATCAAGATTCATAATCCTACACATGCATAACTGTCAGGGGTTATTCAAAACTTGTCTTTATTTATCCGACCCACGTTGTTCCTTGTTTGCATTGTATTATTATTATTGGTACTTCATATCTAATACTTCTTTTTTTTTTAATATAGTGGTGGTGGTGGTGGTGGTGGTGGTAATCGAAACTTTATTTACTTTTGAATACAGTTGTAAATCTCAATACGTATAGGCAATGAACAACTGGCTACTTGAAATCATACATAATTGATGAGTGACTAAAAACTAAAAATTCAATAATTCTGGACCATCCCAAATTTTATTCTTACACCAAAATATGTAATATTCTAATGGAAAGATTGATCATTTTTCTAATAATATAGCAATGCTAATGTCATTAATCATGTC
>JANTNT010002795.1:0-13792 GCA_024752375.1 Entacmaea quadricolor | reverse complement strand
CCTTTGGGACTATGTAAGTTATCAAAGGGACTTCAGGACCCCCCTTTAAATGTCATTCTCAGCTTTCAAGATCCCCCCAATTTCTCTCCAAAAATTTTCAGAACCCCTAATTTCTCCTCACCCACCCCTCCGACTTAAATAATGACCAGTCCCTAATATATACAGCAATATGCAAAAACTTTGACTTATTTGCAAAAACTACAAGTTTTTTTTAAAAAAAATAGTAGAAATTATGGGACGACTTAGCTGATATTTTTTTCTTGTAGTCTACCATCATAGCTATCTGATAAAATATCAGCTAGGCCATCCCATAATTTCTACTATATTTTTGATATACTTGTAGTTTTGCAAATAGGTCAAAGTTTTTCCAAATTGCTTTATATATATATTGTACATATATTGTATTATGCTCACTGTTCACACCGTTTGAGCACCCTTAGGATTGGGTGGGGAGCCTCATGTGAGGTGTTCACTACTGATTGGCATATTGCTTTGCTCACTGCTCGAAGTTTGAGCACTCTGGTGACTCCACAATGCAATCCACCTGTGCCCAAGTTCAGGAGTTGCCACAATGCCACCGGGAGGGCACATTGTGTACATTTATTATATATATATTATACGCAGTAAGAACTGGTTGCGTCAAGTGGCGATTGATCGTTGAATTTGCTAATATACTCATATTGGCGATTTCCCAGGGGCCCAGTTGATGTAAGATCCCTAGGGTTTAGCGCAGAGCGCCGCTTCCGATTGCCCAATATAAACCGGCACATTTATAAACTTCACGCTCGATTTTAATTTTTTTGCATGGCATCGAGGCTTTCTAGATCTGTATCAAAACTACTCAACTATTGCCTAATCGTAATTAGAGAGATTATTAGGCATAGGCGCTTTAGGTTCTATTGTAACGTTCTTGTATAGTGTGAATAGATAGCTGAATTGCCTTTCCATAAAAATTTTCTTAGGGACGGTTTATTTTATAGTATGACACGGAGAGGGGGGATGAAGATTTTAATGGGGGTTTAAAATTGGAAGTTTTCATACTCCTCTCCGCATAAATATAAAAGTGATGAACCTTTCCTTACTGTTTTGGTGTTGAAAACGGGTAGAAACGTCATATAAAGAAATTTGATTTATTTATGTCATAAAAAGGTATTTGGTTATCATATCTCTTTAACACCATGAAGTTCAACTGTGCTAAATTACTCGGATGATTCTATAACTTTGCTTAATTAAGCCTCGCAATCAATTTAGAATTTTAAGAAAGTGAACTTTCGAATTGAAAATCAGTAATTATAGAGAGCCAAAACTTGCTGATTCGTGTTCAATGACTTTCTGTTACTTTTTCTCAATAAATCAAACAGCCTTGAAAAAAAAGAAAAAGAAAAAAGAAAAAGAGAAAGAAAGAAAGAAATCACGTCTCGTTTGTTTTCCTACGTAAACAACTGATATCCTATTCACGTCAAGAAGTGAAAAGAGAGAAATTGACTCTACCTAAGATTAAATCAATACAGTCGTAATTTCCGTTATGTATGGAAAGCTACAACAGTTAGATATCCGAATACTCTGTGTACGCATGCGTGTATTGTTTCTTTTGTGAGGGAGAGGGGGTAAGGAGAAGTTTTGGTTCAGTTGGTTTTTGTTTTGGTTCATTTGATGGGGAGGAGAAAGGGGAAGGAACGGTGTGAGATAAGAAAGTTCAAACCTACCATCTTTTTACAGAGTCCTACTATTAAATACCTCAGAGCATCATCAAGAACTCATAACATTCGGCTCACTATAGAGTTCATCAGAATACAGTCAGGCTCTCGCTATATAAGCCATAAATGAGCAAAGACAGAATGAAAATGAGATCTGAGGGCCATAGGCAAATAAAAACAAAAAATAATAAAACAAGTGCATCCGAAAAATAAAAGTATGGGTACGAAAGGTATTTAAGACTATTTGCTGTCTTTTTATTAAAGTTGAATTTCAGTGTAAACTTTTCTAAATTATTTATAGAAGTTGAAATTACGCCCGGTACGGGCGAAGTCGATTTTTGTGAGGATTTTTGTAAATGTGTGTATTTTGCTGGAATAAAAGAATATAACTGTTTCAATCATAGCTAGTTTAAGAATCACCAAATATAATATTTCTGCGGTAATAACTGTTCTTCCATGTTCCCTGCCAGCAGAGTCTTACACCTATTCTACCGCCGGGAAGCATGGAAGCCTCTTCAACGGTGATGCCGGCGCATGAGATTTTCAATGCATATTATTAGCTGGAGACCGTCTGGAAGTTCCCAAGTGAATCAAAAAAGAAATTCAAAGTTGTATATTAAATTTGCTAAATAGAAGCTTTTTAGTAATAGGGACAGCGCAGGGGATCCAGGAGGCGGAAGGAGCTCGAAAGGTTGGCATGACGCAACGGAAATTAAATTTCACATCAAACATCAGACGAGACATTTTTTCCGTGTATGTAATCGTCATAAAACCATAAAGCCTTCGTTTACTTTGTATAAAGATTGTCGCCCAGTTAATTGCTTTCTCTGAAGATTCTCACTATACACTTGTTTTAAGAAACTCTATCGGCAAAAGAATTAAAGGCACTTAATGGACCAAAAGTGAGCGGGATTATCTGTAATTTTTAGTCTTGTACCTATAAATAAAAATTACTTCCTCAGAGATTTTACGGGAAGTCATTTTTTAGAACAACGTGGCTTGTGAGTCATTTGATTGATGCAGTTTTAAGATTTAGAGCACTGAATTCAGTTTCGCATTTCAAAACCGGCTCCCTATCGATCTCATTGCGCACATGTGCGTGGGCCGTTCCATGCTATGAATCTTTTACGGACTACGCTTTAAATAAATAAAGGTATATTTATCTAAAATAATATTAAGTCTCACGACGATATTTTAGCTCAGCACGCAAAAATCAAATTAAGTTTTTTCCAGTTTCTTATGCTCTTCCCTTACCAGTCATACAATTGCTTTTAAGTTTTTTTCTTAAAATTTTGCCAGTTTGGGGTTGTTTTGAGAAAAACTCTTGTTGCGCAAACAATCACTTTAAAGCTGAAAGTACGACGAGTATAGACTACGATTTGGGCCATTATAATCTAGTACCCGTTTAGTTTCCTTTTTCAGAATTATACTTGATGTAACCGTTCCTTCTAGACTTTGCGGATCACACAGCCATTTTGATTTGCTTATAAAACAAGCAGTAGGGTAACTAAGTGCTTTTTCTATTTCTTGCACTTTGACTTGCCTGGAGACAATGTCTGTCCTACGTAACTTTCCTTGTGTAAAGAAACGAAACACCGGAGAGAAGTTAGAGACAGAATGGGGGTAAAATGAAGGTTTCGTGGTGATTTGTTGATTGAAAATAAAGATAAAGGCAAGAAAAATGGAAAGAAATAATATTTTGAAGTTAATGATGTTTGTTTAAGATAATTTTTCCACAAGCCTTTTCAATTTGTAAAGAAACGAAAGGGTGGAAAAGAAACTGAAGAAATTCCAAAGAGAAAGCTTTTGTTTAAGCTTTTGTTTTGCCGGTAATGACATTAAAATAACGACGAGAAAAGAGTTAGAGAGTGAAACTTTTTAAGGCAGCGTTACAAACAGGTTAAGCCAGCTTTACTAACAGGTTAATCCGGCTTCGTTTTGACCCGGTTAATCTCAGAAGCTTCTCAGTCAATCGACGTATGTCAAGTGAGAGAGTTTCAGAGCGAAAAGCTTAAGTTTTGTGCTGATAAGATAAAATAACTGTTAATTACTTTTGGTTTGTCATGCGACCGAAGATAGTGTCCCAAATTAACTCGGTTATATGTTCACGGGTTCTCAAAAATTGATACCTTTTTCACGAAATATCTCAGAAAAGTAATTACCAACTTTCATTTTAAACGTTTTATTAAAAATAAGTTTTAAAAGCAAACACAGGAACACAAAAGTATCTAGACTCCAAAAAAACAATCAAGAAGAGGCGAATCAATTATATACCAACACCGGATATTTTCAAAAACTTCTCGACAAATTCGTTTTTATCAGTCATGCAAACTTAAAAAGTAAATATTCTGTCTTTGTATTCATTTTTGAAGGTAAAGAACATGAAATTTTATCTTATATGAATCCATATTTCTTAATAGTTATTCGTGACGGCACCCAGTCGAGTCGTTGTCATTGTGTTGTCTTGTTTACAATCGCAAATGAACTTCTGGTTCCGCACTCAAACTTTAGATTTCAATGTTAAGCCCGTGCTCAGATGAAAATTAAAAGCCTGACAAAACTTAGAGTCGATAAACCAGGCGAAGATTTTTTTGCCTGAAAACTACTGATTGTAGAACCATTCCGTACGATAGTCAAAAAATGACAGCATTATAATAGGAGCATTAAATGCGTATTACGGTTTTTTACTTTCTATTATCACCAGAATCCGAGTTTTAATTTGTCAATATTGAAGTTGTCAAAGACGAATATATAAAATCCCTTAGACGAGAGTTTATCGAAACAGAATTATCTAAAAGGTGGTTTTTGTAGTTATATCTAATTATGATAGTTACGTTTAATTAAGTAAATAATGAATAAGTTAAACTTTTTGTTTTGTATCTCATTATGTTTGTAGGCGAATGTCTGGGAGTGAGTTGAATAATTGAGCGAAAAAAAGCGAAGTCTTGCTTAATAATGGGGGAAAAAGATAAATGAATGGAGCGAGGATAAAAGAAGAGAAAGAAGGAGAGAAATGAAAAAAAAAAAAAAAAAAAAAGATGAAAAGACACTTAAGTAGACAGACACAGACACAAAGTGAAGACACACAGACACAAAGAAAGACACATAGATGCAAAATTTTAAAAATAGGTTATCAAGGAAAACAAGCCGGAAAAAGAATCTAGGTGGAAAGTTTTTTCGTTTTTTTTTTTTTTTTTTTTTTTTTTTTTTGTTCTTGCAGCAAACCTTTTTTTCCAATGTAATACATGCGTGGAATAAAGAAAGAGAACTCGCGAGTCTACTATAATTTTACAAAAGGTATTAATTATCAGTAGCAGAAGGTACTTGGTTCCGCGCTGATCTTAAGCTCAGCAACGTAGGCTAGGCGACATTACTCTTCAAGCGAGACATATTTTACATTATTATCAGTTTTTGTACTCCTAGCAGTAAAGCACTCTCACTAAGACGTATGAGACACTCGATAAAAGCGATTGTTTCTCAGATATGATCAACATAAATTATAAAGGGAAAGCAAAACAAATTCAAGGAGAACTTGGAATGAATTTACGATAGTTCAGTTGATAAGTTTCCACTCGAGAGAAACGTTCTAAGAATGTTTGGAAGTACATATTCAAGAATATAAACTAATGCCATGTTACAGCTCAAGTTACGTTACTATCTGATGAGTTAATAAGCTCAAATTATAATTGAAAAATATATAACGAAAGCAATGGATTTTAATGTCAATTTTTGTTCAGTTTGATTTTAAAATAGCAGTCTGTGTTTGTCGGTCTGAAATAGGAAATTTTTTCTTCGCGAGAAACTGAAGTGTATAAGCAATCATAGATCAAGAAACAAACTGTTGGAGGAAGAGTGAAGTCAGTAATCATTTCGTGCGAATCAAAGAGTTTTTTTTTTCCACGAAAAAATCATATCCTTAAATTCTCTCGTGTCTAAGCTTTTTAACATCACTGGAATGACATCTTTGTGTTTTATGTGTACTATTTTACAAAAGAACAGATTTCAACGCCAAACTGTTATCAGAAAGGATCAAAACATTCTTCACAATAATGAAATGAATTAAAATCTGATATATATATAATGTTATCGAAACACTTAACATTGAAAAATAAATACGAAAAAAAATATATAAAAGAACTATGTTCAGTTAAACACAACGCCTCCCAGCAGGGGAACAGTATTTTACTGGTATTATTTTTATTAGTTTTACACAGCTAGGATAAAGTCGAAAATTAAACTTTTTTGTGAGCTTTTGATAGGTCGAACCAGTCTGAACATAATTATCTTTTTTGACATATTTCATCAATCATTTCTCATGGAGACCAAACAAAAACGTACTACCATATAAAATATAATCTTCCTAAGGAGAAAGCACATTATCTATAAAATATTAAAAGAACTAACAATTCTTTTTTAAAACAAGACTAAAATATTGATAATTGTTATAAAAAATACTCTTTTGTGGTGTATTTTGTATTGTTTGGCCATTGTTCCTCTTGTGTATTTTCTCTTTCTCTCTCTCTCCTTATCTAATATTGATTTCAACCCGTGCACTTTTCAATGTTCTTCCATGATCATATTTTAAATATAGCTCAAGGCAAAATAGTAACATCTTATCTCTTTCCCAATTTATGCTTCAAATTCGTTGTTTTTATTGATTTTTTTTATTCAATTTATGCTTCAGAAATATTATACATTTTGCCGTATTGGATGCCGGTTGATCCAAACACATGGAATCTTTGGGGAAATCCAAGAAGAACGTTGGGAAACAACGATTCTGTTTGTCTTGAACATTGTTTGCAAAAATTTTAAGCATCAATTATAATTGTTCAAATAAAGCTCTATAATATATACCGCATTTATAGACTCTATATTTACACCTGAGCCAAGGCATAAGTCTCCCCCAAGTATTCAAGTGAGAACAACAAACAAAAGATACTGATATAACTAAAAAAAAATTTTTTTGAGATCGTAACATCATGTCACGATCTTACATGTTTAAAGCATACACACACAAATATATAAATAAAGACATCTTTTTTTATTCATTTATTCATTATATTTATATTTTATTCTGTGTTTTTAATAAATATATTATACACTACAATTTGTGAGGTACAAATGATTACACTGACTCCACTGATATTCCAAATTTTCTGTTTTTAGAAATACAAAGCTTGTCGTATCGTTCGTGCAAAATTTCTGGGTTTTCCTTAATCGTTTGTTTTCTAATAAAACTCAGATATCATCCCTCCCTCTTCCCGCATTCGAATATGCCAAGTACAAACAAACATTTCTATTTTAATTTCAGTGCTCGAGTCCGTTAAGCGCGTGACAATTCTCACAACTTTACACTTAGAATTGTTTCTACTGTTGTGTTTTGACCGTTTTCCTACACATTGGAGACAAACCCGTCAAGCTACTCTTGATTAATCACTTTTCCTCCGAATTGTAACTTATCAACAGGATTATAGATGTCATTTTGAAGCGAAGGATTTCTGAATGCTGTTTTCGGGAATCGATTCTTGTGCTATAGCCTTACTAATACTTATTATATCTAAAGCAGTGTAGTGAAGAAACACCACTCTTGGTGGCCCCAGGCTATTTGAACTCAGAATTTTCAGTTTCAGCCACTCACCTGTTCGAACAAATTTAAACCTGATGGAGATTTTATGCAAAAAAACGATCGATCTTCTTTGTCGGCTTGATATTTTTTAATCAGAGGTCGAGCAATATCGAAGTCAATGAGCTTGCCATTAAAGGAAGTTCAGGGATTTATTGGTCTTTACTGTTATTTCAATGAATTTTAATCAAATGAATTTTGTTTTACTCTGAGCTAAATAACATTCTTACTACCTTCCCGGAAAACTTAAAAAGTAAAGTAGAATAGAATAAGCCTCCGCTAAGCGGATTTCATGCGTTGATATATTTACAGAAAGGGCGCGAAAAATCCTGCGAGAATTTAATATTTTCGAAAGATACGTTCTAAATAAGGACACGCGCTAGCTCTTGACATGCGAAAGATTTGTGCTATCGAAAACTTCGTCTGATGCTTTTCCGCAGTTCCCTTCGAAAGTCCTTTTTCATGAAAGCGTAAACTATAAAATTGGGGGTTGAGTTCAGATATCGTAGCAACAAAAAGACGTAGAAAGACGTATTTGTAATCGTACAGCTCGGGAATATAAAGCACGTTAAGTGGTACTGCATAGCGCTATTACATAGCAGAAATATGCCAACTATTGTCCCTACTGTCACGAGTGCACCGTTCTTATTCCCGCTCTGTGCCATCCGTCTTCTTGAAGGGTCGTTCAACGCGATTTGTTTATTGTGTTTTTTGATTTTTTGTTGGTGTCTTTTCGCTACACATAAAATCCGACCATACGAGTACAACATGAAGAAACTTGGTAAAAAGGCAAAAATAACCATGTAGATTATCAAGTTTACATAGTACGCTTCGTCTCCTGCATGTTGGATGTCAAGGACAAGATACGGGATTTCTAATACAATTGTAACTCCCCAGGCAATGATTATAAGTAGAAATGCTCTGGAAGGGTTCATGAAGTTTTCGTATGTAAACGGGTGAACCACGGCCAGGTAACGATCCAAAGTTAGTAACGACAGATTCGTTACAGATGCGTCGAGAAAAATGTTCATAAAAAACCCTAAAATTGTCCAATGTAGTTCTCTTTCACGGGGGTGATCAGTGAAGGCATACAACATATTCAGAGGAAAGTTTATGGCCCCCACACAAAAATCCGCCACCGCCATAGACATGACAAACCAATTTGGCGAAGCTTGTTCGCGCAGAACTTGTCTTGCGGAAATGAGATAAATAACGAATCCATTGCCAAAGATCGTTACAAGAGCGATTAGGCTGCGCACAATCCAATACCAAGGTTGTCTTGAGTTGAGCGGAGTTTCAACTGGCATGGCAGTCATATTGGCGCTTCCCTTGACGCTCTGATACAGAGTTGCGTTTAGCTCGTGCACTTCCATCGTTCCTCGTCGAGTTGACTATATACTCCAACCAGCCCTGCGGGTGATATATATACACACACACATATATGAAACTGTAGACAGATGTGTTTGGCTATAAGAGTAACGGATGTCACCCAAGATTTGATTGCTATAGTGACAGTCAACTCGTCAGTGTATTTTGCGTTTATAAGTGCATAAAACTATAAATAATTCTTTTAAATGAATTTTCATTACATTATATAAACCTATATCTACTCTAATTCCCCTCTAAATCTATTAAATATATATATGTTCCTTTTTTTTAAACGTGTTTTTAAGTAATGTTCTTTTTTCTTTGTCGGCTTACCGTTAATGGCGAAACTGTTGTTATGGTGAAATTGGTGTGAAAAAATCACTATATTACTGATGACCAATGTCTTCCTAAATGGACTTTCCTTTTTAATATAGTTTTTCTTTTGTGTCTTATTTTCTTCTGCGGTCGAGAGCCGAACGTGTTTTGCTTGAATAAGATTAATTTTCTGAGTCTTAATTGCAAGAAGAAAAACGGCCGTCAAACCTAAATGTCTCGGTTCTTACAATTGGAAAGCTGTCGTGCACGCTCGAGCACAGAATTGAAGACTATCTTTAAAAAAGCCCGGTAAGCGCCTTATAAGCCGGCATGTGTTTAGCGTAGATGAACTGCTGGGCCTTTTAAGCTCTCTCGGGTGATGACCTACAACATTTCAATGACTTACAATTCACACTTTCGTTCAACCACGCGCTGTGAATGGAATAGCTCTCTACGCTGTGACCTTGTGGTGAATACCCGATTGTTCTGTGTCCATTGACAGATGTTTGTATCGCTCAGATTTGCGGCTTTCTTTTTTGGAAATACCATATTTTATTCTGCACAAGACATTATCAACAGTATCGTTAGCTAATATACACCTTTCATTATCACTTGGGATTAGTTTAGAATTAGAAACCAAAGAATCTTAAGTGCAATCGTCTAATCTCGTTCAAAAACACGGACAGTCTTTTTTATTCCTTTGCTACTAATTTTCCAACGATTGACGTAGTTTGCGCGCACTCGCATGGCTGATTGGGTAAGACACTAAATGTGGGCTAACATGTCCAGCTGTGAACATTAAAGCTTCAAATTAGACGAGGGTCATTATTGGTCTATGCGAGTGGACCCCTCTCTGATAAAACCCTCCAAGCCATTTACAGTCTCGGCATGAATCTATTCTACAAACTTAGTGACTTTTATGTTGTTTTCTTATTAAAGTCTATTTGTTGGCCAAGCAACCGACGTGCAGTTAGTAATGACATAATGAATATATGGTTTCCTGATATCACGCAAGGTAATATCAGCTTGCTCTTTCCAACTCCCAAAAATATATATAAATACAATTTGGAATGTCCTTTTATCCGGAAGGAGGGGGGAGGGGAGGGAGAGGTCAGATATCTTACACTTCCAGAAATTAGTCTTTCAAGAAATGGACTCAGTGTATATAGATTTAAGAAATACGCAGGATTTTTAATTTCGTTTTAAGTTGTGGAAATAGTTATAAATCGGCAAAATAAATCCCCGTAGAAAACGAGTTCTGGAAATTAAGGACTAATACGGTTAATTTCTCGGTGATATATCTCTTTTTGTTTTTTGGAAACATGCACGCGATTTGAGATTATCTCAGATTGACTTGACCTGATACGCCCGACCGCCAACGATTTAGTTATCTCACTTGAGTGTGATAATTTATCTTAACTCTAGAACTGGTTGAACCTATCAATATCTTGCATGGCAATGTGTTTAATATCCTAGCTACGACATAGCGGAATAAATAGCAACAGATTGTTTTGGCCACTGAAATTCCTAAGGCAAGTTAAAACTCGACATTAAAGTTATCAGAAATAGAGAAACCTTTAAAGGATTTTCTGTTTATTGAGTAACGGTCGCAGCTTTCAGAGATGAGTAAAGCTTATCTTGTCGAACTTTTCGAGACGTCATTTAGCGCGTCTTTGGGGTCAACTTAGAGGGTAATTTCTGTAGATTTGTTTCGTAAATAATCCTAGAAATTTATTGCATTTACGTAGACTTAAAGTCATTTCCTTTCAAACAGAGATGCTATATTTAAAATCGGTCCATGGTTCTTTAACTGGCTGATAACTGAATCATGAAAACGACTTAGCAGATTTTTTTCTTCCTTCCTGAATGAACAGTATGATAAGAGTTTTTGTCTTTTCTACATTATATCAAGACTAATAGTATTCTTTCCCGCCAGGGTCATTGTCCTAATACCTTATATATCTCAGTACTAGTTATTTGCAATTAAAAAACCACACAACGGCTTTTATTTGCTTCTGTGTGCGTTCAACTTTTTAGAGAAAAAATAACATTAAATCAAAATATATAAGATTTATAAATAATAATTTGGCATGCTATTTGGGAAATTATAACAATATTCGTGTTAAGTCTGTTAGTTTTTCGTTGGTAATGTTACTGTTAAATTTCTTTTGTCTCTGTCTGTCTCTGTCTGTCTCTGTCTGTCTCTGTCTGTCTGTCTTCCTCTCTCCTCTCCCTCCCTCCCTCTCTTTCTTTCAGTTTATTTGTTTCTTCATTCCTATTCCATTCTATTCTTTATTCTATTCTATTCTATTGTTTTGTATTGTTTTCAATTGTTTTCTTTTCTTTCTTTTCTTGGCACCTAAAAGTGTCAGCTGAAGTAGAGCCAAGTATATCTATTGCTTTAAGCCCAAATAAAAAACGCACATCAAACAATACCATCAAGAAACAATGATAATTTTCTCTTGATACCATACATTGTTGGATACCAACATTTTTGGCATTTCCTGTTAAGCTTACTGGTGGTGCAGTCAAATGGTCTCAACACCGTTCCAAACTTCCGCCATGCAACAAAACGCAACAGGATGCGCAAACGCTCTCACACGTTGGGCCCAAGATTGTTGGATACTTTGGCCAACATTGCTCTGTTGCTGGGATCGTTTAATTGGGGCTTAAAATATGTTGGAAATAAAAAAAGAATATATAATAATAATAAATAAATTTTCAATTAAGAATTTTTTGACTATTTACCATTCATTCGTTCATTCGTTTGTTTGTTCGTTCGTTCGTTCATTCATCTATATATTCACTCATTAACTTATTCATTCATTTATTCTTCATTCATTCATCCATCCATCCATCCATCCATTCATTCATCTATATATTTACTCATTATTATTCATTCATTCGTTCATTTGATAAAAGTTTATAGTTTATTTCCTTTTTACTTATCCATTTCGTACGGTTGCGTGTCTCTAACTTTTTCATAAATAAAGCCAATCAATCGATTTCAGACGACCTGTTGTGATCGTACTTTACTACTTTATTTATCGTCTTTAAGTACAAATAGCGAACGCAAAACCTCATGCAAAGAAGACAGTCAGCATATCCAGCTGATCATTTCAAAGAAAGTTAGTTCATACTTCCCCAGAACGGAACCGCAATCCCTTGTTTTTCCGTTTATTTATAAAAATCTTGGCTTCTGCGTTCTTAGAAACTTTGCTAAACTGCTTTGCGGAAAAGAGGAGAGCCTGGAGGTGTATCCCTTCTCGCCTATCAGCCTTATTTCTCTCTCTTGAGATGTTAAGTACTACAACTTCGCTTTATATTGAAATTCAGTCAAAATCGCATCTCTAAGCTAAAGGTTATATTTCCAAAACTTTATTTACTAGGGTGAATAACTCATTCAGTGATTATACATAAGAATACAAAATTATAAAAAAAAATGCTGCTATCAATAGAGCCCCTAACACATGCAAACATATTCACTTCGAAAAAAATCACTGATTAAAAAAAGTCCACTAGTAAAGTGTGGCAATCAGATTAAACACTATAATAAATAAAAGGAGAAGTGATAATCTATTAGATATAAATATTTCTTATTAGTATATTCATTTATTAGGAAGGACCGAGCAAAACGAGGACACATTGTGACGCCAACGTCGATTGTTGTCCCGTTTTCCACGCGCTAAACATTGTGGCGGACACAAATAATGGTTTTAAAGAAATGTCGAAGCAAAAAGGAGGGAGAGAGGGTTTCCGTAATGTGTATTTCCAAATAACTAAATTTTCTATCATTATTGGTTTTTGCATTCTGCGCCATTACGGCTCGCTTCCAACCCCGCTACGCCCAACTGATGTGAGGAATCAAGATCTTAGCCTTAGGTGAATTTATTAAACAATTAGAGTCATGACTCCGAACTCAAAGGTAAACATAGCAAAAATAGACTGAACTACAAATAAATCCTTTTCGTTTACTTTATGTTCATTGTTTAGGATAACTTGCATAACCTGTTCGGAAATCATTCAAAACAATTAAAGAAATGGTTTTATTGAGCTGAGCTTTCCACCCTCAAAACATCCGTTTAACTACCATCCAACTATCGAAAAGTGTCGTTAAAAACAATAGCGAGAAGAATCGACATGAAAAAATTACTTTCCGCTGAAGTGATATCATCAATTTTAAGGTGACTGGCTACTATTGGCCAAAGTCTTTTAAAAACTTTTAAACAACAATTTTCCGAAGCGAAATTTAATGCTGAGTTCAAATTTGAAGAGAAAAATGGGGTGTACCGAACTCGTTTTTGAGATATTCAAGTCTGAATATTCCGTACTCGGAGAATATGGAGGAAAACTAACGAAAAAGCAATCAAATTTTAAAAAGACCGTATTGCAAAAAATAAAAAGAAATTGCGAAAAAAATTTTTTTTCCAAGAAGTGAATTTGTAAATCATATTTCAAAAACAAATAACAATAATAAATTTCTCAAAAATCCGCCGAAAAAGGAAGGTTTTGTTCGTATAAGTATTGATTTTTGTTGTCAAAAAAGAACGCAAAAATGCGAACATAACGGTTTTTCTGTGAGTAAAAGTCATGAAAAATTTCTTAAATTTCTGTAAAGCTTGATTTGAACTTGATGTATGTGAAAATTGAAATATATATATATATTTATTATATAGATATCGATGGGATACTGGGATTTCTCCAGTGTTGCATGAAAACTTGATATCTTTCACATGTGAAAGATATCATATCTTTCACATGTGAAGATATCGCTGTTGACATGACAACA
>JANTNT010002684.1:0-13796 GCA_024752375.1 Entacmaea quadricolor | reverse complement strand
ATGGAATAGAAACCAGAGCATTTGGTCACTGGAAGAACTTATCTAAGTAACTACTAAGTCACCTAAGTCTGAATCAACTAAATCAAACTTAGGCACAACTAAAACCTAAAATCATTTAAATTTACTATATGGAACCAACAGTCTTGACAGAAGATCAAATCGAAGAGATCCGCTCTTTGAAAGGGCACCTCTCTCAAAACCGAGTAGCTAAAATATTTAAAATAGGCACTCAGCGTCTTCCCAGAAAATGGAATGATAAAAAACCAGAACTCCCTACAAAAGAAGAGTCAGATACAGTCAGAATGACACTACAAAATCCACCCAAATCTCCACTAATGAAATCCAGACTAGTGAGTTAAAAGTGTCACTTTAAACAAGATCAGCATAGCGTGTGTGGACCAATGAGACTACCTCTTGTTGATGTCAAGGGTGTTATAATTTGATAATATTCAAAATCTTCGCTGTCTGGTTCATTTTCACTGCTGGTTTCACTTTCACTGCTGCTGTCTCTTTCATCACTGTCCTGGACATCATTTACATCAGGACTCTTTTGATGAACCTAAGTGATGTAGAGTGATTCGTCTAATAATAATTTTGTCCATCTCCACTAGCGTTTTCCAGTCATAGTAAGAAACAGCTTTTTGGAATCGCATTTCTTTTTCCCTCTTTCTATCATTTTGTCTAATTCCACTAACACTTCTCAGCTGTGACAAGCGTTCGATATAGTAATAATAATAGTTATTGTTCTTGTTAATGCGCCGTGTGGCTGCATCGTTTCATAGCTCCTGATTTTCATCGCTTTTTTCTTCCACGGCGCATTATTTTACTAATTCTTTTAAGAAGAACTGTTTTCTGGTCTTGTTTTCGTGCTGCTTTGGTTTTTCACTGCCCTTTCATCGAATTATTTTTATAAATATTTTTGCTTCTGTTATAATGCCCGACATGTACATTACTGGACAATTTCATCCTTTTGACGAAGATGTGTGCATTTTACTGAGGAAAGGTTTTTCTGTCAAGGATAATATAACTCAGCGCTTTGATTCTTTTGAGCATTTAGATCTTTTAGTTTCATCTGGTTCTGCTCATCTCCTTGTCATTGGCGTCTATTGACCACCGCCTTCGAGGAACCGATTGTTGTCTGCATCTTCGTTTCTACATGAATTTTCCTCTTTGTTAGAGTGTGCCATTCTTTCTTTCGGGAAATTAATAATTGCAGGCGATTTTAATTTCCATAACAGTATACCAAGGAACACTGATGCCATCTAACTCCGTGGATAATCTTCAGCCGTTTGGTCTTGTTCAGCATGTTAACGATTCAACACATGAACGAGGTCACTTATCGATCTTATAATTACAAAGTCTGCCGATGTCTCTGAACCTATTTGTTTCATTTGAATTGCCATCTGATCATACCTTGCGTCACTACGCGTATTAAACTCCCGCGTCCCAAACCCACAGGAATCCTGGTCAATCAACGCCATATTCGATTCGACAGCTAGATACTAGTGATTTCTCCGTATCTATTCAGGCGTCTTCCCTTGTCTTTGATCCTCAGCAAGAACAACTCGACAAGCATACTCCGCAACGTACTCGTTATATAACACTTCGCCTGCATGCTCCATGGTTTGACGACACCACCTGGAAAGCGAACCTCGACAAGCGCCGACTAGAACGCAAGTGGAGATCCAAGGGCTTAGAAGTACCATCGTCAAATTTATCGTGATTATTGTGCTAATTACCATCATCTACTGAACAATGCTACAACATAATACCATACCACAAAGCTACGAGGTCTTGATTCTAAAGTACTATTCAGAAACGTTGATAAGCTGGTCCAAAGAAGCCTAGAATATTATCTTCGAATTCATCGATTGGCAGTGACGACTTAGCCTACCCTTTCACTGATCACTTCAAGAATAAGATTCAATCCCTTAGAGCTATAACTATATATACTAACGACATGTTTTCTGTTCAGGTACCATGGTCTGGTGAATTGCTTACTGAGTTCTGTACACTAAAACCTGATGACGTTAAATCTATCATCAAGAAATCACCAACTAAGTCCTGCAGTTTGGATCCTGTGCCAACAGGTCTACTCAAGGATTGCATTAGTTCCCTGCTTCCTGTCATTACGAACATTGTTAATCTTTCCTTGTCATTTGGCATTGTCCCCTGTAATCTTTAGACTACCCAAGTAACCCCGATTATAAAGAAGCCATCCCTAGATCCTGATGTGCTTAATCACTACAGACCAGTTTCAAATCTCAGCTTTCTATCTAAAGTCTTGGGACGTGTTGCTCCTCCTCAGATATATTACCACCTCACCATGAATGACTTGTATCCTACTAATCAATCCACTTACCGTCAACACCACAGCACTGATACTGTACTTCTTCGTGTGCATGACGATCTGCTCAGAGCAGTGGATAAGGGTGCTGACGTTTTTCTGGTACTCCTAGACTTTTCGGCAGCCTTTGATCTAATTGACCACAGTATTCTATTGCAACGATTGGAAGAGAGGTTTGGCATCTCCGGTTTGGCGTTAGCTTGGATCCGGTCCTACTTTGAAGATCGACACCAGTTTATTGCTGTTAAGGACTCTGTTTCCTCTACATACAAACTTGACTGCGGCGTTCCATACCAATCTGTACCTGGCCTCGCCTTTTTCTCTTTGTATGTTGCTCCATTCAAGGACATACTTGCTGCGCATGGCTTATCTGCAATGACATATGCTGATGATACTCAACTGTATATCGATCATTATTGAAAAGGACAGTCACAAGGATGCTGTTCATCAAATACAGATGTGTCTGAATGATAAAGACTTGGTGTCTTAACAACAAACTGGTTTTAAATGATGACAAAACTGAGGTGCTTTTGATCCACTCCAAGTTCTCGTCGTTTGTTCCTTCGATTCGAGTCTGCCTTCATTGCTCTTAGTCATATTACCAAGATTCGAAAGTACTTGGATCGGGCTTGAGCTGAAAGACTGGTCCATGCCTTTGTTACAACACGACTGGACTATTCCAAAGGTTTGTTATACGGTTTACCAGAGAACGAGCTCAAGAAACTGCAACGCGTTCAAAACTCTGCCGCAAGAGTAGTAGCATGACCCAAGAAATATGAAGACATCTCCAGTGTGTTAAAGAGGCTTTATTGGCTGTCTATCTGTGGGCGCATCGTTTACAAGCTCTTATTGTTAGTTTATAAACCACAACATGGACTTGCGTCGTCTTACCTACAAGATATTTTGCACCCATATTCAAGTACTCGTGTTTTGAGGTCAAATCGAAAGAAGTTTTTGTCTACTTCGAGGACTAACACTAAGACGTACGGTGACAGAGCATTCTCTGCAGCTGGACCGAGTCTATGGAATGATCTACCATAGTTCCTTTGTGAAGTTACCTCTTTTGAAGCTTTTAAGACTGGACTAAAGACAGTTCTATTTAAACAGTATTTTAAATGATACGTATTGCTATTTCATTGTTGCTTTTACTCACTTATTTATTTAACTTTTATTGTACATTAAAGGTTTTGGCTAAAGCCTCCATATGATCGCCACGATCGCTACGACTGCCAGAAACGTGTTTCGGCGATCGCAGCAATCATATAAAAACACAACCCCTACAATCGCAGCGATCGTGTATGGAAACAACGCGGTTGTTCGATCGCTGCGATCGCCGAAACGTTTTTGGGCGATCCTGGCGATCTTATGGAAACCAGGCTTAAGGACGTTTTTTTCTATTTCATCAATCAATGCCAGGATCATTTAAGGTCATTTTACTATCTTTTTAAGTATGCAATATACATATATATTTATGCATTTGTATAATTATATTCTTTTTTTTCATCTTGTGTTGTAAAAGCATTGATATGCGTCTTAAGAAATTAATAATAATATGAGTATAAATAATAAATAATAAATAATAAATAATAAATAATACAAAATAAATAAATAATACAAAATAATAATAATTAATAGCTACGAACCTCTTCCATAATGCAATTGTCTGTTAACAATTAATTAATTAAATTATGTTCGTAGTTATAACAAGAATCTTGCAGCATCCTTTTATGATTACCAGAAAGCATATGACATGGTGAGGCACGACTGAATGCTGAGGGTATATCAATGGATAGGTCTTCCCAATAAAGCAATACGCCTGATTGGGACAATAATGACAAGATGGGAAACACAAATAGAAGTAAGAAATGGAGACAAGACGCATATCAGTAGATGGATCAAGACAAAGAAGGGATTCCTTCAGGGGGATAGCTTCTCTCCAGTAGGATTCTGTTTGAGTGAAGTCTCCGTGACATCATTTTTGGAGGATACAGACGGGTACAGAATGGGTACACCAGGTAAACGAGACAGAAGAACACATAGTCTATTCATAGATGATCTGAAGGTATATCAAGTGAGTCATAGTAAGCTGGATATGGCAAATGAAATAATTGTCAAGGCAAGTCAAGACATAGGAGCGTGTTATGGAGTAAAGATATGTTCAGACATTGTTTTTGAACGAGGTAGAATGGTTAAAGGAACTGGATTAAAAGTTTTGAACGAGAAAATGATGGCACTGGATCCAAATCAAAATGAAATTTACAAGTTCTTAGGGTGCAAACAAGGGAAAAAATGGAAGTAAAGCAAATCATTGAAAGAGTAAAGAAAGAAATGGAAAAGAGGATGAAGCAACTCGTAAAGATAGATATCAAAGAATTAGATATGGTGGTTAAAAGAATACTTGGGAGTGAGCTATTCCATGGAAGACAAATAGCGACGAGAGATTGTATCTAAAGAGGGACGTCGGAGGAAGAGGACTGAAAAGCTTCCAAGATATGTACATGGAAACGAAGGTTAGGGTGCTACATGGCGATGTCGGAAAGCAAATGGATACAAGCATCATGGGAAAATGAAACGGGGAAGGAATACGTGTCAGTTAAGAAAGAAACAGAAGAGGTATTGGAAGCATTTTATGAGAGAGTGAGCTTTGAGGCCGGTAAAAATAAGATGTAATAATGCAAGGAGGATGAATAGATATTTGGAAAAGTTGAAAGGAAAGATAAAAAACACATCAGGAGAAGAGAGAATAGAAGACTAGTCCCAGAAAAAGGGTATGCAAAGCAAAATACATTCTGCACACGATGAGAAGTGTCATGAATGGATGTCATGCAACCTAGATCCAAGAAAAACAAGTGAAATTGTACCCTTAAAAAAACAGATGATGGAAACCATGGAATGGAAAAGAATGCGAGGATTGGAAATAATTTCGGACAAGTGCGGAGTGTGTGAAATCCACAAAGAGACTGTTCATTACATCGTTGCAAGATGCTCTTTGTTAGCAGGAAATAAATACCTAAGACGACACAGACGACACAACAACCTATTGACTGTGCTTGCCGTGGAATGGGCAAAAACAGAAGGGTTGATACCGGAAATAACTGTATGGTACAAAGAAAGATGGAATCATGGTACAGTGCTCGAATCTAATGCATGAAAGAAATCGTGCTGGGACTTCGATTACCACATGAGAAAGACAACAACGGCAAGAAGACCGGATATGACTATTGAGATTCACGAGAAAAAAAAAGGATTTCCCTAGTAGACATTTCTTGTTCCATGGAAGTTAATGCTCAAATAAGGGGATCGAAAAGAGACAGAAGTACCAATAACTGTCATACGAGATAAGAAAGAGAAGACCAGGATATCGAGTTTCAGTAGTGCCAGTGGTAATCAGCAGCTTAGGAGGAGAAATGTCAGAGGTGGAACGCAACGTAAAGAGACTCTCTTTAATGACAATTATAATATAAAAGAACTGCATGTAAATTAAGAAAGTACTGCTTTGCGAAAGCGAATCAATTGTCAGAAAAGTCACCTCTGGCATAATACAAGAGGACTAATACTATAAACTTCGTTTTGAATTGGTTACAAATATTGTTAATCATAGTCTTTTTCCGATCAAACTCAAACCAATATCACATACATTTAACACTTAGATTAATGAATGAGTAAAGGCGGAGGCATAAGTTAGGTGTGATAGGAAAAAGAATATGGCCTACAGACATTTTGTAGGTTTCTTTGTTGTAATAATAACAAGAATAATAATAATAATAATAATAATAATAATAATAATAATAATAATAATAATATTAGTAGTAAGAATAATAAGAATAATAATAGTAATAACAATAAAATAACAATAGTAAAATAATAACAATAATAAAATAATAAATAACAACAATAAAATAATAAATAACAACAACAAAATAATAAATAACAACAATAAAATAATGACTTTCTATATACAGACAACCTGAGTGGAGGTATTCACATTACAGGTGAAAATTAACTCAACGACTCAACGACAACAACATCCCGCCAACTCATATAATGCAATTATCTGGTCATAGAAACGTTCAAAGCGTCAACAATTACAGTACCATCTCAAACGAGCAACAGAAAAACACGTCTTTGATTCTGAGTGGAAATACTACAAGTACAACGTCTATAGGAAAAAGGCCAGTGTCAAGTTTACAAAGTGCAGTGGCCACCGAGTGCCGTGAATCTTCATTCATGAAAAGTCAGTCTAGTTTGCCTGTAGCAGGTCCATTCAATGGAGCAGTTTTTCACGGAGGACAGTTTCACATAACGATAAACACCGTAAACAAGTCACCGACTTCCACCGATCACTCATTTAAGTCAACACAGTTCAACACGTAGCTTCAAATGCATCAAGCGTGTTTTTGAATCGTCTGACGAAGAGAGCCCTCCACAGTGACAAAGTAAGTTAATAGAACGTCACTGACTTACCGAACAGTTTCATATTTAGTTCAGAATTAAACGTTTCGAATACCCTGCAAATGATATTCATGATATTCATCCTATTGTCTTTCTATTGTGTTATGCGTCGTTCTCAAAGAGATCGACTTCCTGAATATCATTTGCAGGGTATTCGATAGTTAGTCCTCGTTAGTTTTGTATCAGAAATCTCACTCGTTCGCTACGCTCACTCGTTCGATTTCAGATACTTCACCAACTCGTGCGAAAATCCCGTACGCGCGCGCTTTTCATGAAGTAATCTCTATTTCTTCTTTTAATAGCCTTTTTTCTGTAATTAAGAAATGTCAAACTAAGTTTGATTGTCTTCTCTTCTTCTCTATGAAATGTTTTTTATTAAGGAACCTAAACCTTAATTTAAATACTCAGAGCGACTCAATCCAAGCAAAATAATTGAAATCCTCCTCCTCCTCCTTCTCCTCCTCCTCCTCCTCCTTCTCCTCCTCCTTCTCCTTCTCCTCCTCTTCCACCTCCTCCTCGTCATCGAGAGCGATAACGAAAAACCATGGTACCAACAAAACCAACATCTGCAGCAGTAGAATACGAAAAGGCGAAAATTCTTTGAGATGTACCTTTCCAACTTCAGAAAGCACCAGAAAACGGAGCGAAAAAAATTATTAAGGCAGTACACGATAAAGAAAGTAATTCCTGGAGATTACTTAAAGGCACTGTCTCCCAAGTTGGCAGAATTGCAAAAAAAAAAAAAAAACAACTAAAAAGCAGGAAAAATATACAGAGCTACGTGCAGGTGTCAAACAACTTTATAAAAGCACAAACGTAAAACAAATCCACATTGTATTCGACTTTCTCGGAATCTATCATGAAAAACTAAGATCAATCACAAATACTGAAAAAGAACTGTCCTTCCTTATAGAACAGTTTCAAAAATGATTAGTCAGAATGCAAAAATCATTAAGAAGTTCTACGAATATTTATAAACTATTAGAATGTAACTAGCCTAGAATCTAGTCCGCTTGTTATGTAAATGATTTACACAAACATAACAAAACGTTACCATAATACTAATAAGAAGAGGGTTTTTAAAAGATTTGATAAAATTTTGCGATAAAATGTTAGCATATTTACACAACGTTTCGACGTTTTCAAATGTCATAATCAAGTGATAAAAAGTGGAATATACGAACCTTATATACATGAATAATATTTGCAAAATACTTATGATTGGATAAAAAATATACAATAGATGAGAAAATATGAAATAGAGAAATAAAGAAAATGGGATGGATGGATGGGTGGATGGATGGATGGATGGAAGGATAGTTAATTAACAAAAGCAACTGCAGCCACAAGGCTGGATTGTAATAGTGTTTACAATAAAATCGAAATATAAATGAATACAATAAATACAAGTATAAAATACAAATAAGATACAATATATAAGTACAATAATTGTCGTATTTAAACCTAATAAGCACGAGTAAAACTACAATTTTAATATTAAAACTTAAAAGAATAAGAACAACATGTGATTAAGAAAACTATTACGAAATCTATTAGTTTTAAAGGAGATATTTGTAAATTTGTCTCTCTTTCTTAATTTACGTTCATCTAAGTTAATGTTCGACAGCAATCTGTGGAGTTTATATTCCTTGTCACACATAATTTCGGCAAAAAGTTTCAGTCAAATCCTGCCGGCGATGATACAGTGATGTCAATCCAGATAGACCAAGAGATTCTTCGTATGATTTGAAAGGGTGAATTATCCGCAAGGCTCTTTTCTGTACGGTTCAGTTCCAATTCAAATCTAAGGTACGCTGGTAGGCTATCGTGAAAAACGGGACACCCATATTCGGTAATTGGTCGTATGCATGTCCGAAAAAATTGGGTCAATTCATCACTCATAAGACCATAATAGTGAAAATCTGTTAAATTGAAGCACCGTCTGGCAGAAATATAGCTACTGAGGTTTCGCACGTTGGTCCTCCGTCGGATTAAAGGGACTTTGACTTTACTTAGACGAAAGATTAACGTCCGAAACGTCAGTAACTATATTTCCGGGCGCCAGACGGTGCTCCAATTTAACAGATTTTCACCATTATATATAAAAAACACCGACGCAGTCCATACAAGTCGCTGGACTAAATTTCACCATACTCCTAAGACCAGAACGTTTCAATTGGGACAAGCCATACAAACGTTTCCTAGCTTTCTTAATAGTTTCACATACGTGAACGTTCCATTTAAGAACAGCTGCAACATGAAGGCCCAAAATTTTTGGCATTTGAGACAATGCCGATTTCGTTTCCGTTGACTTTGATAGGACATAGATCAGGTGTATTTCTAGAGAAACCTATCCGAAGCTCTTTACACTTTGACTCATTCAGCTGGAACTTGTTGGAAGTAGCCCAGTTAGACAGTGTATCAGCAGCTAATTAAATAGTGCTTCTTCCATTTTGGGTACCGTTTTCGAGATGGTTGTGTCGTCGATGTACTTCCATACTTCTATTCCAGGGATTTGAAGATCGTTGATCATCGTTGATCATCAACACAAATAGTCCAATTTAGTCCATTGGGGGTACCCCAGAGGATATAAATCTCAACTCTGAACAGCAATCTGGACCTAACTTAACTCGTTGTCTCCCCTCTGTAAGAAAGTCGATAATCCAAGCAACGATGTCTTCGGGAATATTATACGATCTTAATTTCCTCACTAATATATGGTTGTCAATTAAATCAAATGCCTTCCTGAATTCAAATAGGATTGCTCTACAGGTTGCACCATTGCCATCGGTTGAGCTATACCACAAGTAAAGCATACTAATTAAGGCTGCGTTGTACTGCAGCCAGGACAATACCAAACTGCTGAAGATCGAGATTCTCTAATATTGCTGGTTTTACAAAATGTTCCACCACAAATTCTTCGGCCACTTTAGATAAGATGGGTGTTAACCAATCTGGGCATAGGTGCTTGTTAATGTCGACGACAGGCTTCTGCTTGGGGATAGGGGCGATGTTAGCGCTTTTCCATGATGTAGGTAGCTTAGCTTCCTAGCCTCGAAGAATGTCAGTTACCACGGGGGGGAGCAGGTCAGCATTCCCTTTTTTGAAACCAGTTGAGAATACCATCTGGTCCTGTGGATTTCGAAGCATTTAATGATGCTAAAACTTGAGGAACATTTAATGAGACAGAACTATGCTGATTAGTTGTTTTTATTCATTGGAGCCAAGAACACTTCGTTGATGGTATTAGCAAATGAATGTAGACTTGGCTCAGACTCCTCTTGTTGGTATAGGTCGTTGGTGATATGTTTGACAGCTGAAGTAATATCAGTCCTTGAAGACGTAGACATCCGACTGGGTTTTTAACCTCTTTCCACCAAAATTTTTGTTTGCAGCTTCTAAGATGTTCGACATTGGATTCGTAATACTTCGAGATTTCCGCACACGATTGACACGATTTCTAAGGGAGTGAAAAAGCTGTTGGCGTTGTTTGATCAGACTTTTCAATTATTCGTTCATCCAAGGAGGTTCATTAGAGCGGAATAATTTGGTCTTAACTGATAGCAAAATCTCCATACCAGTAGCAATTATCGCCAATTTCATTTCACAGGTGTCTTGTCTTATGTATAATATAATATACATATATTAATATTTGAATTTTAAGAGTTTTTATAGTTTATATATCGTATTTGTAACTTAATTTATAGTATTGGAGGGCCACGCGTTTATTAGTGTTTGACTATTTACTGAGTCACCCTTATTAAATAAAATGTTCATTAGTAGATTTCATTCTTAGTCAGATCTAAATAGACAATATTTGAGTCTAGATTTGAAGACAGCTAGAGATGAAGATTTCCGAAGATCAAATGTAAGATTGTTCCATAACTCTGGAACATAAACATGAAAAACCACGATGACCATAGGTCTTGGGGTTATGTAGAGGACGGTAGAAGATGAGAGTGTCGGAAGAGGAGCGAAGAGATCTTGTTGGTTGTTTGTTTGATGTAAGATTGTTCCATAACTCTGGAGCATAAAATAACCTATGACCTACGACTAACCGATGACTTATGAATAACCTAACCTATGACTTGTGAATAACCTATAGCTTACTGACTAACCTATGATCTACGTCTAACCTATGACCAATGACTATCCATTTCTAAATGACAAATTAATGACCCTTGACTAACGCATGACCATTTTTCTTATAAAGCAATTTGTGTTCAAGACTTATTCAAGACTTACGTGACGAACGTGTTCTCTTTTGACGGCAAACCATAGGCACTAATTCCACAAATTTTGAAATCGTTTAAATACGTTTTGATCTTAAAAGAAAAAGATAAATAACAGGATAAATAAAACAAGGACTAAATTCAATGTTTTAGTTGAATGAATAGATGGGATGCATGGAATGGATATGATGGATGAAGGGGTTGGTTATGATGGATGGGATGGATGGGATGGATGGATAGGATGGAGGAATGGGATGGATGAATGGAATGAATGAGTGGGACGAAAGGAATGGATGAGTAGGATGGATGGAATGAATGAGTGGGATGGATGGAATGGATGATTGGGATGGATGGGATGGAAGGAATGAATGAGTGGGATGGATGAAATTGATGAGTGGGATAAATGGAATGGATGGGTGGGATGGATGGATGAATGGAATGAATGAGTGGGATAGAGGGAGGGATGAGTGGGAGGGAGGGAGCGAGCAAAGGAGGGAGCAAGGGAGGAAGCGAAAGAAGGATGGAAACCATTATTTAATTAAGGATACTCTATCAATATTAAGTACAAAAATACTCAATTTTGCTCTTCCTAGAAGCCGTAACAGAATTATACAAAGTTTATAATATTTACATATATAAAATAAGAATAAAATTATTATACGGATTACTTGAAAGAGAAGAGTAAATGAAGATAAAAACAAGCTTGGTTGGATGGATGGATGGATTGAATGGAAGGAAGGGTTGGATGGGATGGATTGGATGGGGGAAAAGGTTGGAATAGTTGGATATTTAATTGGATTGTTGATTGATACAACATATTTTATATATTTTATATTTTATATATATATATATATATATACATACATATTTTATATATACATGCACACACATACATACAAAAAACTTTCCAAGAGCCCTGTAAAAGTTTAAATATAGTTATCCCTGTATATGAGGATGTTTCAAATAATGTTTTTGGTTCAATGTTTTCTCGTTCCAGACCACGCGTAATTCCACTGAGGTATATTTAGCAGTTATTCCACGAAATCGAGTCGTACATGAGCTGATAGCCGACGAGGCGTGTAGCGCCGAGTTGGCTGTCAGTCATGTAAGACGAGATTGAGTGGAATAACTGTTTTACAATATAGACGACCACTGGATCATGAGAAATAAAAAATATCTTAGTGAAGGTTGTATTTCGCCGAAGCGTTCGGCCATTTTGTTGATCTCTCTGAGTAGCTAGGCTAGGCTAGTGGTAGAGAAGCCAGTCGGAGTGCGCGTTTGCTCATATCCAGTGGTTGTCTATATTTTAATTAACAATAGTACCCACTCATAAAAAAAAATAAATCGCAATGGAATGACAACTGGTCTAAAATGAAAAATCTTATGGTCAAAACTAAAGAGGTCTGTTAGTGGATGATGAGATGACTGGATGGGCGACCTGATAAATAAGCCTACTTCACTTTACTTTGGAGGATTCAGGGCCTTAGCGAGAAAAGGGAGCCACCCGCTTCCCCCAGGAAAGTTTCTATCTTTTTTTACTACTTATTAACCGTGATGAGCAAGGTCTCGGCAGTGCGGATCCAGCCGCAGGCGAGATTCGTACATAAAAGACCGAGATCTGATATTATCCCGTAAAGATCAAGCGGACGAGGTTAATAGAGAGTTTATTATATGGCACTAAAATAAATATTTAATAAAAACCGGAGATGTTTTGATAGCATGGCAGCCCTGCAACACAACATGCGTGCACACGCACAACCAAATTTGCATAAAAGTTTGAGCCAACTGAACAAGTAGCCATTGAAAACTCTCTTGTAAATAAAAATAAAACGTGAATAAAAACACATTCCAGTTCCAGGATTCGAAAGAAACGAAGAGTATGTTAATCTGAAAATAAAACAGGAGGAGATACAAGGAAATGTGCAAAGAGCAAATTATTTTTTTAACTGAACCAAGTCAAACCCACTTTTTGCCATGTGCTCGGCAAGCAATTCAGTCTAGTCTTCAACGTCGCTTTCGATGACAGCTCTGACTACGCTTTTCACAAGATCACACGTTTGACTGCGACAAAGAAAATAAAAATCTGAAACAACCACAGGGCGCGGCTAACTCACAGATCGAATTTGAATTTAGCATGTTGATTTTCGTGGAGGGAGGGAAACCACGAACCCGTAGAAGAACCCTCGAAGCAAGGGAGTGGAACCAGCAAACAACTCTACTCACATGAGTTCTGAGCTCGGGAGTCAAACCCAGGACCTCAGCGGTGAAAGGCAACGAGCTAGCAGCACATGACAGCCATGCTTCTCAAAACTTTTATCATAACTACTTAAAATATCAAATGACTTACAGCTGCTTTGTATTTGTCGTAGAGATCAATGTATTGTTGTGAGTCTTTTTTAAACATCTGAACGCTGTTATTGAAGACGTCATCTACTTCTATCCATAAGCCTAATGTAGATTCTGATTTGAAAAGAATATCAATTTTTATTATTCATTTCAAGTTCATAAACTGTTTTAAGTCGTAGGATATTATAAAATTGTAATTATACCACTACAACGATCCTAAAACGATTTCTCTTTGGTTCTTTGTAAAACAAGATCATGCGCAGGTGTTTTGTATCACATTACCTCTAACACACCCATACCGAAACTTTTGATTGACATCCACAAAGACTAATAAGTGACAGGGAAACGATGGATGAGTTGTAGGTAATTTGAAACACCGTGAATAAAAAAACGAGTTTACTTAACTGACGTTTCGGACG
>JANTNT010002462.1:0-13814 GCA_024752375.1 Entacmaea quadricolor | reverse complement strand
TAAAAAATACGCATGCGCCCTAAAACCGGATCCACAAGAAATCTGTTGTTCCGGTTTGGATTATACCAGAGCCCTCGATTTTCGCCGCAGGCCGAAAGTGACGTGGGCTTCTGAGTACGAGATTGAAACTCGCAACGTGTTGCCGAGTGAAATATTGCGCGAAAAATCGGCGTTGCAAGTTGCCCCGTGTAACACCACCTTAACTTGACAAGATTATGCGTTGAAGGAGTTGTCAACAAAATTCAGTTGTTAATGTGGCAAAATTACATCATATGTCTGATGTTTAAAAACAACTGAATACATACATATGGGCAGCCAGGGTCAGGGTCTTAAAATAACTGTGTAGAAAGTGCTGCCTTTGTAATTACATCTACAAATGGTTTGACTTTCAAGTGACTCGGATGATCACTTAAAATGGCGGTCCAATCTCACCATACTTCACCCAACTAACCAATATCGTAGGGACGTAAAAGAACCACTAAGGACGTAAAGAAACTCTGGCAGCGACCATTCTTAGTGGTGTCTGAGATCATACTAATCATTTCTTAATGGGATTTGTAGGAGGGGATAGGGATTTTTAGGGGATGGGATTTGGTGTTGTGCCTAGTAGGGGACCTCGTGTCTTATTGTCCTTCAGGCAAATCATTAAATAATAACAGTAAAGACATTAATTAAAAACGGAGGGTATAAATGCGTTGCATTTAATAAAAAGTAAAAAAGGAAGAGAACCTGTCTTTGTAAGGCAATGATTTGTTCAATCGTTGGCAAACCATTCTCTTGGAAGAGTTGTTTTAGTCTTTTAAAATCGTCTACTTGATCTTCTTGGCTGCACTGCATCCTTACCAATTCTTCATTCTTGATCTATTGTTAAAATGTAAAATTGTTACTGTATTAATGGAGCCATGATAATGTAACAAGATCATTTGCAGGGAACTTAGGTATGCCCTCCCCGCCCAAAGTTCCTACCGTTTCCCTATTACTGCTCCTACTACCACTGTCCCTACTACTGCTGCTACTGCTGTTTTTCCTCCTGCTCCTGCTCCTGCTCCTGCATGCTCCTCCACTAACAACAACAACAACAACAACAACAACAAACACTAACCTGCATCGACTTCATTGTTTTCGATAGGTTCTCAATTTGCTGTCTAAGCACTTTCTGTTCGGCCATGGATGCGAACTTCTCTGTTCTTTCTCTTTCTGCTTGCATAAGAACAGTGTCATAATCTCTGTTCCTGCCATGTTCCCCAGACTGGTACTCTATTAACATATTATAGTACTGTTTGTTTTCCTGCTCAATTTTTTCGATGTGCATTCTCTGGATACTATCTTGTTTGCTGTAGTGATCAGTCAAATAATCGAGGTTTTCTCTCATCTGTTAGAAGTACAAAATATATTAAGCTTATACAGTTCTGCCTGGCATGTCTTAAAGCTCTTTCAAGAGGCCAATAAGCAACTAGCTTTATGTAGCTTTATCTATCAACGATTAAGTTAACTAGCTTTATCTATCAACGATTAAGTTAAAGTTTTGAGATTAAACAACTCACAAAACAGAGAGAGATTGTCATTGAGATTGTCAAAAGTACATATGTGGAAAAATAATGTAAATGCTTCATTAATTTGGGATTTGTGGATGTTTTTGACAGAAACTTAGCTTAGTATACTTTCTGAGCTAAAATGTTTGAAATGTTTTTCGCGCCTTTTTCCCATCTTTAGAGAGGCGTCCGCGCCGCCCGCCAAGTATAGTACCCGGATGAGGAAGTAAAAAGAGAATTGAGAAGAACAGATGCATGTCGAACAGATAATCCTTGTAGCTATTGATGATGTTTTATTACAAACTTAAAAAAAAAAAAAAAGAATAGCAAGGCTTCTGAAATATTTTAAAAGTTTTAAACGGGACAGAAAACCTACATGGAAAAAAAACGTTTCAACATGTGCTTCCGGTTTCGTAGGCTCATCAGTTTCCAGCCGTCGGGGTTTCGCGGGCGCGTGTCCGGGCGCGTACGAAACCCCGACGGCTGGAAACTGAGCCTAGTGCTTTCGTAGAGCAAATTTCTACCTTTTTGAACTACTGCAAGGTCGAACAGAGTGACAAGATCTACAAGTACTGTAAGTTTGAATAACAAAGTAACTTTGTTTTTCTTCAATTTTGTTCAAAATACCTTAGTTTTTTCTTCAGTAACACATTCCAGCTGTAGTTTAACATCTTTAAGTTCCTTTTCCAACGCTTCATAGTCACTTTTCAGCACCATTTCTTCTCCTCGTTGGCCATTTACCATGTCGCTGTTAACTCCCTCCGACTTCTTTTCTTGAAATTGAGTATTCTCGCTATTTTGGGTTTTGCCAGTTATTTGAAGATCGTTTTGTAGAAAATTAAGGTCAGTCTGAGTGCCTGAATCTGTTTTGATTTCATCACCAGCATCGCGATGTCCATTAGGCATATTTTCCATGCTTGCACTTTTCTCAAGTTCTGATATTTCTGTTTTTGACAAGTTCCTTTTCATAAAATAGTCGAGTTGTTTTCCAAGTGTCTCTTGAAGTGGATCTTTTGTTCTCAATCCTTCCTCAAGTTTCTTGTTTTTGATTATTAGCTCTCCAATCTGACCCCTCAAATCTTCAAACCCTATAACAATTAGCATCAAAACTATTACTGATTTCTCTAATTAATTTTACTGGTGCAACTCCAAAGATGTCACCATATTTTTGTTCTCGATTTAGCAATTATATGGTAGTTCTTTGTGGTACATGCTCTTAAGAGTTGTGATTTTTGACATTGAATGTTCAAAATAGTGTGGACTCAAGAGGCACATCTGAGCCAGGGGGACTCCCTTAAAAAATGGGTAGGGGTGCTCGGCAGACAGTTTTGAAAATGACCCCAAATGGTATGCATAAATTATCTCAGGTACTGATTTCAGACACCAAAAGGTACGACCACATTTTAAGGGCTATCATGAATGCCCTTTTGTGGTTAACACTGTTAAAAAATTTAGTGTTAGCAAGAAACATGGAGAAAGAGGAAATGCACTTCGAGTTCACAGTGAAAGGGGTCAGCTAGGTCATCTTGAGTGAAGTTCAAAAACTGACCCTAAAATGTACAGTGTCAGTTTGAGACCCTAAAAGGTCACCTGAGCACCCCTATCCACTTTCAAGGGAGTCCCTCCCCTGGGGCATCTGAGTAATTCTACATTTATTTTGACCATAAGATGGCAAAAATCATGGTCCATAAGATCATATACCACAAAAATCTATCAATGTAATTGTTTTTGAAACAACTAAACCCAAAAAGTTTGAAAACTAAGGAAAACAAATGTAACATCATTGCTCATTGAGAAGTACATTCATCTTTATAAAAAAATCCAGGCATCTTACCCGGGCCCCTTAATATTAAACCTGTTGCATGGGCCTGAAATGGCAAATTAAAGAGTATTCTCTATAAGTGATAAATTTATTTAATTAATATTATTGGAATATACATGCTCATTTAATTAAACAAACTGAGCTATTGCTTAGGAAAAACTTCCTGTCTGTTATTGTGGGTAAACAAATTTATTATTATCATTTTAACCAATATTACTTATTATAATGCACCTATCAGTGGCTCCCCTGGGGGGCTAACTCTGGGCTAACCAGGGAGATTGTAAAATACTAGAAAAAGTCTTCATGATTTTCCCTGGTGAGTGGGTAAATCTTGGTTTTCAAAGTCCCCTGGTTACAGTCTTCTGATCCATATCTTGGTTTATTATTTTTTTTAAATATATAAATTTGCTTCTCATTTGCTGAGAGTCCTCAGTTAATTCCTTATGACTAGATGCCATCATCCTACAATAGACCTAACTGGCCAACGCAATATTTACATTCTTTCTCCCATTTCAGTTCTTTTGGGAATTCAATGCTTTGTTAGAGTTATTTTCGTATCAAAGAGTTTTTTTGTGCATAAATTACAAACAATAGAAGCATCACTCAGGGGAATGGTCAGGATCTGAAATGGGTCAAAGAATGTAAACACTGCGTTAGCCGATTAGGTCTATTTTTGTGGCTGTTCTTTGACATCACACATCTTCCTACAATTTTTGTGACTGTACTCTGACATCACACACTTCTCCTCAGTTATTTTAAGACCCTGAGTGTTGGTCCAGCTGGGATTCAAACCCCGACCTCCCACACAACAGACCGGTGCTTTACCAACTGAGCTATGTCATGCTACTCAACACTTTGCTTATGTTCTGACAAATCACCTTGTGCTATAAATATGGAAGCAGCTTTTAATTTCAACATTTTTTGCAAAGCATGCACTTGAAAACTATAAAAGGTCATCCTTGAAAAATCTTATTCAAATATTTTTTGTAAAATATAGGCTATACAAAATCAATTTTAAAATAAGGCTTCTGCTTGGGGTGGTGCAGGATGAAAGCAATAAAAATATCTTTTCTAAAATGGGTTTGTACGTGGGTACAATCATGACTAAATTGTAATGTATCAACCAGGTTATTTAATTATTAAGACCAAGCTTTCAAACCAAAGGTGCATCATCAGAGTAAAGAACATTTTAACAGTTATTTCAATTTATAATAACAAAAATTCGTGTCCTTGCGCTATCTACAACCAATCAAAAAACTGCTAACATACAGGTAGAATGCAAATAACTACTAACGGAAAAAAACTGAGCACGCTATTGAAAAAATTACAATGTAAATATACTAAATTAAGCATGTGCTAATATCTTTTCCTGAGCAAACTTATTTATGTAATCACAATATCTGAATAGCAGAATTTATATTTGTTAATATATTTCCATTTCCAGTTTAGAACTAAAGGAATTTAATCCCATAATGTTTCATGAGAATGACTAATAACTTAGTTATATCATGTTTTACAATATAGACAACAACTGGATATGAGCAATCATGTTCTCTGATTTGCTACTCTACTACAAAGCTATTAGCTCATAATTTATACCATGAGTAGAGAGATCAACAAAATGGTAGAATGCTTCAGTGAACTTTCAAAGACAAAATACAGACTTTACTATGATATTTTTTATTTCTCATGATCCAGTGGTTGTCTATGTATTATAAAACAGTTATTCCACAATGCTACATGCCTCATTGGCTATCAGTCATGTACAATGAGATTGAGTGGAATAACTGCTAAATAGATACAATATGAGTGACTAACTTGTATATGCAATGGCAAATATTGTTTCTTACTTATCAAATTCATGAATGATTAATGAGGAAAATACAAACAAAATTATAACTGTAGAGTTGTATAAATGTATCTGATACAATATCATCTTCATTTGCACACACTTTAACTTTGATTTTCTCAGCCAAATTTACTTGTATCTTGAAAATTTTAGTAGAACATGAAATAGAAACATTAATGTATTAACCCAGACCTCTGACAAGTATAACTTCAATATTGCACTTTGATAATTATAAGTTTATTTAATCAAGAAATATATGGATAGTAGAAATGTTTGTGACATTAGTGAAACATTTGGTTAATTTCTACTATTATCGTCAAAGTGTAAACCTCAAAGCTTGATGTCTCATTTGTAAACTTGCGTTTTGACGGCAGTCAATCAAATAACTTCTTTTTATGATGACACTTACGTTTAATTTGTGATAGATTTATTTTACCTTATAGCCTTTTATAGTAAATCTTATTACCCTTAATTGCAAATTTTGGTCATGAAATAGGAAAATTGTTTTTCTTGACCATTAAACTGTCTTGTTCCGAGTATTTTGATTGACAACCATTGAATTGTGTAGTTTAGAAACAAGACATCAAGCTACAGGGGTCGCACTTCAATGATAACAGTAGTAATTTTCATATCACTACTTGTGACCCTCTGGTTGTAACCTAAAATCCAAGCCTAATGGGATAACTTTCTAAATGGCACTATTTTGATCATTTTTAACATGATGCTTAAAAAATCCAATTAAATTAACAGAGATTTTCAAATGATTACCATACCTTCAAGTAAATTATCATTAACTCCAATGCTTTGTTCTTCTTTTTGAAGATAGTTTACTTCATTTAGAAGTTCTTGATTGGATTGGCAAAGTGCTGTTATCAGTTCCTCAATATCACCAAAATACTGCTGTAAACATGGAAATACATATAGTTGATTAGTATCTTTCGCTCTGTCATGCAAATGCTGCATAAAAAATCTAAAACGAAAATAGAATATATAAAAATAACAATTATTTTATCTTCTATTAATTTTCTCTCTCTATGTTTATTTGATTTGGGGTGAATTTCATTAAATGATCAAAACATTGTGTATTAATGTTTGATAAATCACATACCCATATACATACATATGTGAATCGGTATTTTTAATGCCAATGTCATACACATATTTATCTACTTTTTGTTACATTAACCCTAATTCATGTTATCATTATCATTATCCGATTTCAAAGACTTAAAATTTTTGCTTTTCCAAAATCTCAAGTGTGAGCTTAGGGTACCTTTCATCAAGATAATGTTTAATAAACTTGGTTTGTGCTTTCAGGTGTTGTCACATCAATCTTATGTGATTAAACATGTCTGAAACACATCTATGTCAAACAAGGGTTAGCAATTTAACAATTGCATTGAACTTTTATTAATGTCTATACACAAGCTTGAAGTATAAATACCAATTTCTACACTTAGCCATAACTTCTTCAGTATATATATCATTATTATTATATTATTAAGTCATGGTTTTTTATATAACTATTGAATATACGACTATTTTTTTCTGAAATTAATAAGTTGACAGGAAATTCAGAATGATATAAAATAATTGAATATGAAACATGTTAGAAAGATGATAAAGTTTATACACAAACAGCTATTAACCTTTTCAATTATTCAACATCAAAAAAACATTAAGGTAAAAAATTAAAGGTTCTTGAATTCATACAGGGGAAATATTTGAAGTTTTTGGTTTCAAAATGAGTATAAAGGTCATTACCCACAATATTCTATCCCTGATCCAGGATCATTAAATTTCTTCTTTTTACCAGCTATTAACTTAAAATTATGACATTAAAATACTGTATGTTTGGCTTTTTTGAATCCCTAAAATGTTCTTGGATTTCACTGTTTGGGATACATAATGATTAAATCTCAAACATACTAAGGTAATGTACAAGAATTATATATGAATTTCACAAAAAATTAAATAAGCAAGTTTCTTATATTTTTTACTCTGTCAGAATAAGGAAACAAAAAGTCGTAGTGCTATATAATAAATATAAATACAGTAGTAATTACATAAGACTATTTTAATGACATTATGTTTTTGGAAGAATATTTCGCCATATTTAGATTTGGTGAAATACAATAGCCATGCATGTTTAATTCGATTAGAGCAAATCGTTTGGAAATGTTAATTAAATGACTGGTAAAGCTATATAACTACAAACTCATCGGTCCAGTATTATTATGCAAACGTTTACAGCAAGATAACTGCAGTGACTGGTTATAAATCAATTTTCCGTTTAGCATTGCGTTACGGGATGTCGTCTCTCAAAATGGAGGACATATTATAAGTCCCAGCAAACTGCCAATTTACAGACCGGCATTGCGTGTAAAGCAATTTGACCAAAACATAAAAAAAAGACATGACTTTACTCCTGTTTATGTTCGCTTGAACACAATGATACGGTGTGTGTAACAGAGACGTAAGAACGATTGAATGTGAAACTCGCCATGCAGGGAGCATGTACAGATTTACTTTGATACAATGGTAACTGTGTTTCATGCTCGGTCGAGCGACACAGTCCCGCACGCGAGCCACACGAGCTATACTTCTTTCTAGTTGATTTCACTTTGATTTAAATGAAACTCAGAACTACCACAAACCTTCAATATGGATCGATGCAGAAAAAATACATTTCATGAAAAACGAAATAATCAATGGAAGGTATAGACGGATAACAAAATGCTTCCGAATCTGAATGAAGATCTTGTTTTTGAGCTTGGTGAAGCGTATCGACAACTTAAATGTAAACTAATTGGAAAAGTATATAAAATCGCTCAAATGGATCCGATCAAGCAGGGAAATTGGACTAAATCAGCCACATAAATTGTGCAACGTGAAGGTCTTCGGGTCTCGCGAGGTTGTTGCCCGGATATTTTGCAGTTTATCGAAGCAGACAGGATAAAAACATCAAATGTACATAATCTTGTGGTCTTTACAACATGAAATGAACAACTCGCTCACTGCTTTAGCTACTTACTCTGCGTTTGTTTCCAAGCGGAACAAACCAGGACAAAGTTTAGTGGTTTTCAGAGGAATTCAAAGTCGCTTGATTAAAATCAAGGCTACCCTGATCAATGTCTGCTCAACAGAGCCCGAGCTCTGTGCATGGACGACATAAGTGATAGACACCAACTAAATGTAGAATCTTAATTAAGCAAATAAAAAGAGCAAACTTACATGGTTTGTCCAGTATCAATAAAAGAACCACGTGGTATACAAGATTCAACATCAAGAAATAATTCAGACGTTCTAGGATCATGCAATCTCTTGGGCGCCCACTTTTTAGAGCAAGCGCTCAAGTTTCAATTCGACTCAAACATTTCGTGTCAACAGAAAAAATACCCTAGTTTGGGCCTGCGCCCTGGTACTAGGGAGTCACTGTACGCATTCCTACGCTGGTCTAGAATTACAAGCCCGTCACAGCAAAGATACTTGTTTAGGACGATTTATATTGAAACGTACATCCTCTTTTCCTACCTTGTCCTCGCCTAGATCCGAGCAGTCTTCATTCTCGTTGTACGGAGAAGAATTCTTAGCCATCCATAAGTAATCCTCTTGGTTCAGGTAGAAATTTTTCGAAGTTTCTATGGCCCCTCTACTCTTATCGACATATCCGGTATCTCTTTTCGAACAGTTGGCCATTTGCTCTGCGTATTCGTTTGTCTTTGCTTCTCTACCCATAGAAAGCTTTGGCGCATTTGTTTTTTTGGGTGAGAGAACACGCTGATAAGGATCGAGCTCATGAAGTTTTAACAGCAATGCATTTCTTTCGCGTAACAGTTTTATAATTGTGGAGTATTCCTCGTCCGTGTTATATTCGAACTCCAGAGTGTCTTCTTTTCCTCCGATCTCGCAATCATAAAATTCTGCGTTCGTGTCATCATTCTCAGGTGGACGCCATGGAATAAGACCTGGTGGTTCCATGTTTCAAGACAAAGAAGATTTCTTCATAGTTCTACTTAGTTTCTCAGACAACCAACTGAAAATGGCGGTCCATGTTCAATGCGAACATTTGCTCTTCTTTTTTCTTGTCAACTGACCGGTGTTTTGGCTCGGGCTACCCTTCCCCTATAAATATTGTTATGCATCGTGACCTTCAATATTTACCGGAAATAAAACTCGTGCAAAAAAAGTGCATCTGTTAAGTGGATGGCCGCTGGTCATCCGGAAGTCTATTTGATTTTAAGACATTGTTGGATTATACATGTTTTACTTATTTTTTGACGTTAGGAAATTGTTACTTGATCATTTTTTATAATTATTTTCGCATCCAAAGTTATCAATCCCAGGCCATTGACTCTTTCCATATTTTCCTTTCCTTCACTTTTTTCGTTTTGCTTTTCCATTTTCTGTATTTCACTGATTTTTCTATTTTCACAACCACTGTTTTAAACGTTTCAATTTTCTTTTTCCTCTGTAATTTAATTTCTTTCATTAAATTTCTCTTCCCTTCCACATTTGAGGAGTACTGGGCTCGAGTTGCGCAGTGAGGGAGTGATTAGTATAGTACTGCGCACAACATTCTGGATCCAGCTGCTATAGTGCTTTCTTTATGTTCGACAATGAATATTTAAGTTTCTCATCATAATATCGCCTGGAACTGGTCAACGCTCTAATAATCGAAGTCGAGCATTTCGCAGAAAAGTTGAAATTGTCCAAGATGGCTCGAATATTTGTGTCAATTTTGATGTGTTTTATAGCAGTATATTGGTATAGAAATAACGTACACGTGCAAGGTACTCTGTCAAAAAACAACAAGGAAAAGAAGGCGAAAGCTAAGAAGGTATACTGAAATTTGATAGTTAACTGAATAGATCGTTTGAATTTTTGACAAGATAACATTGTAATGTAAACAACGGAATCATTGTTTATCTGTAGCATTTCCTTTCGAAAACTTCCCATAAAAAGCCAATTTTAAGTGCTATAGAATGGGTTCCACGTAAATATCGTACATTTTGACAAATTTTATTGTATTTTATGCCTGTCTATCTGCAAATTATATAGAATTATATAAAATTATATTATAAAAAAGAAGCACAAACTTAACTCGTCAGAAATTCTAATATTATCTTAAGCTATGCATGTATGCATATAAAACTAGTTAAATCCTTTGGAACATACCTTCAGAGTAGCTGGACCCCACATTTTGTTTAGGGGCTTTATAAATACATATAAGTTTCATCTTCCTATTCTACCTATCTTACCTATCTCATCAACTTTGAAAAGTTTCACTTCATTTATAATTAATGAGCATCTATGTCCTTTGTTGTAAGTACTGTAGCTGTCAGGAATTGACACATAATTAGCCAGAGAATACAAACTCTTCGATCCTCTTAAATTTATAATTGGAATTTTCAGTTGGTTTTTTGGGATTTAATTTTTAACAATTTTCCTAAAGCAATCCATTCAGTGGATGATATTGTTATCATATGAGTCACTGATTAGTTGACCACCCTTCATAGAAGCTAGCTCCCAAAAGGAGTCAGCTAGAACACAGGTAGCCCAAGCATCGTTTTTGTGCTGGATTTGCTATATGAAATATATAGGAAAATCAATAAAAATACTTTAATCACCTAAAAAAAATTTTGTTTGGGAGTTTGAAGTAGTGATGTTGTTAAAGATTGGATTTTATTTGTCTTTAAGTGGATTTTAGCCATATTTAACGGTTTTAAAGTGATTTATGAATTTTTTCCCTCTATAGTATATAAAAATGACAAGGTTGGAAACCCTGACTCGCTTACATTTTCAATAAACATACGAAATAAAATACTTAAATCATCACTTTGCTTTCAAAAACACCACAGAAGTTACTGAAGAATGCGAACTTCCCCATCTCAAGGAAACGATGGAAGGCCCAGACTTTTTAGAAAAGCCCTGAATTTTCTGCATTTTGTCTATAGATTTTTGAATTTTTTGTTTCGCCCAAACCGTGTGACGGATCAAAACTCACCTTTGAAATTTCTCAAGCTTCATTGCCAAGCAACGGATATAACACGCATTCTGATTGGCTGCTAACTATCTTCCAAATTTTGACAATTTTCCTGTCCATGGGTAGGACCGTTTGTACATTATACTGCTCTCCCCGATCATCTGGGGATCAATTTGTCTACCTTTCGGAGGGAGGGACTGTGGGTAAATTGTACAACTACGCTCCATGGTAAACCAGGCCACAAACACTGTCGATAAATGTAAAGTGCAAAAGTTACCAAGCATTTTAAAATCTTAGGTCAAAAAATGGAGAAAATTAGAAGTAAAGCAAAAGCACCAACGCTTTATAGCAGCTGTGAATTAAATATGATTTCATCAAAAACTTTATCATTCAAAATTTCAATCCTTTTCTTACAACCTGGGAAGGTTTTTTCCCCTAATAATATATTTTGCATCCGTGTAATTGTGCTTCAAAGTTGAAAGGTCATGCACCGAAATTATTCCATCGAGCCTCCTTAAAAGATGTCTGAACCATTCAGCGAAGACCTTGAAAGTATGCAGACATTTTAAAGTATTTATGAAATGAATATGAAGATATTTTTACAATCTCACAATACCTTTTAGTCATGTAATTGCCAATCACCAATTGTCTTTGCCCTGTCTACCTTTTTGTGTGTGTGTGTGTGTGATATATTACCCATTCTGATTGAAAATGTATCAATTAAGTCAATAAAAGTCAATTAAGTTCATATTTGTGCTTTTCTTTCACTAGAGTGGACCAGCTACTTTGAATGTGACTGCAAGAGGTCTTGTAACAGAAAACCCTCGCATACGAGATATAATAAAACATCATAATGTCTACTGCAAAGATGTATCTTCCAAAAACTTTGAAGGAGATATTTTGGTTTATGTTACACCTGTAAGTACTTTTTTTCTTTATTACTTATATTAATCCTGATATATAGACACAAGGGAAAATGTTAGAGAAGTTGAGTGCTGTTGTATAGAACTGAGCCAAAGGGAAGTTTTACACAGAGCTCAAGATCTCTCCCAAACTTTCCTAAAGGTGATGTTACATGGGGCAACTTGAAACGCCGATTTTTCGCACAACATTGTTGTATGAAAAACCGACAGTGTTCTGACCAGGAATTTTTTTCGGGGGGTCAAAGGGCCCACCAATCCAAAATTTCAGAAAGTATTCTTTGGATAATTTAAGCGCTATTGGAGGCGCATAAAGTTGAAAATTGTGCGTCATTTCTGTTTTTTGTGCGCAAATCCCGCAATGGCACTGCCTGATTAGAACACTGAACTGATGCTGTGTAACATAGTACCAAGGATGATTGTTCGCACATTCAATATTTCACTCGGCAGCACATTGCAAGTTTTTGATCTGGCTTCAAAAACTTGCAACACAAGATGACAAATTTCAGCAAATCAATGTGGTAACGTGACCATTGGAGATTTGACGCACAACACTGCTCATGCAAGCGAGGCTTTTTGTAAACAAACAATGTTAACAGCGAGTGGACTGAGTACTAAAGTGATTGTTGCGTGAAAAGTTGACCACTTGTAACATGTCACAAAAAATTGACACACAAATGGCGCAACAGCGTTGCATGAAAAATCGCCATTGCAAGTTGCCCTGTGTAACACCACCTTAAGTGTTTACATCAGGCTATATTGTAAACATGGGAAATGTTGTTTTCTATTTGTTTTATAAAATAGGTGAGAGCAGAAAATCTGCTTGCATTGTGTTTATATAACCTCATGCCAACACTGTTGACTAATCAGAAAGGTTGAAGTAACTTTTCTATTTTATGAATATTGCTCTTTGACCATTAAAAAAATTACATACTGGTATTAATTACCTACTCTTCTTGGGATAGTTTAGTTATAACTTTCATATACTGTACAATTAAAACAAGCATACTTATATTATAATAATACTAATAGTAATATAGTAATGATGTTGAAAATATACTCTGTCATATTATGCCAGTAACAAAATCTGGAAGGGCCATAGAGCGACAATGACTTTACTAATATTGTTAATATTATTTCAGTGATTGCAGTATTAGCATATAAGTGTTACCAAAGTACCATTACTAGAGTGTGATTGCATGACAGCCACTTTAATCACTACACTAGGCTATAGACTCACTGGAGACACATATTGTCTTAAAATCCTTGTGGTTTTCAGTTTCACTAGATGTACTTGAAATACATGTATTGGTAATAGAAATTTAATTTAAAAACTCAAGGTGGTTCAAACCCATTCAGCTTGGTCGCTGTTACTTGGTTATTTCCGACCACATATACATTTTCTTGAGACAGTATTGTTTCTTTTGTTTTCTTGATGTATATCAGGGACAGCAAAGTGAATTTCAGAATTTTCAGGGAGCATTAAGGGTGTTCTGACATATATCGTCGTTATGCAACATCGTTGCTATGCTGGCTTATGGCGCGCACACGCGCATTTGGCGGGAAAACATTTGATTTCCGGTTTCTCGATGCGAGCGTCCTACAAAACTTTTGATTATATGTTGAATTGCTTCAAATAAAGAATGAAATAAAATAAAATTACATTACTTAATAAAATAAAATTGCAATTACGTCGTATTTAAAC
>JANTNT010002351.1:0-13817 GCA_024752375.1 Entacmaea quadricolor | reverse complement strand
TGTATGGCGAAAATCCACTTCCGGTCGAGTTTTATCCCGATTCGGTCCCAGGATTCCCGGTCATCCTTAAACCGTAACGGGGCTTATAGAATATGGACTATGAGACCGAAAGACATCATGGGAAGCTACATAAATAGGTATACACATGGTCATTCAGTGAATAATTAAGATGCCTAAGGCAAACTCTGAAACGAAGGTCTTCAGAATACACTCAAGGCATGTTACTTATTCACTGACTGACCATGCGTATACCTATTCATGCAGGCCATGTTAACGTTGTATTTCTGTCTATAGTCTATATTCTAAATTCTATAATCTAAGATCTATGATCTAAGTTTTGAACATGATAACCTCTCTTCAATTAGATATATACAAAAAGTAACACGTGAAAATATGTAATTATATATAAGGAACAATGAAAACGCTAATGATATTTTCTCTACTTTCATTAAACACATAATGCCTTGCGCCTTGGGGTAACCAGTAGAAGAAATGTATGTTATTATGTCCAAAATTTGGCCTGGACAGGAAAAACGTTAAAGATAGATATGCACTCCATCACTCTACCCGTTAAACACATTTTTTTACTTATAATAATCTCCAATATAAATAATATGTATTAGATAGTGTAATAAACTCGACTGAGGCAGAGAAGTTATTAAGTACTTACGAAATGTTTTCATCGTCGACTCTACCATATTTAGATATCTCTTGAATTAACCAGCATACTTTTCCATCCTTATAACAATGTCACATTCTTACATCGCATTTACCACTGCTCATTTAATCTAAAACTTCAAGTTCTATTCGTGCTATCAAAGAAGTCTACTTCAATTCTGATGTCGATATTTTCTTCCAATTCCTTAAAGTTGTTATACCTTTTGCCTCCATCAAAAATACATTTATCCTAGCGATCTTTATCATCCGTAATTTTTGGGAACGATTGTTCAGTTGTAACTCTAGTCTTTTTAACAGTTTGTCGCTCTCCAAACCGCTTATCTTGGGCTTCTTTACTCTGTTCCACGGCAGAACCTTCTACGTTGGCCATACTAAATACTCGATTGAACTAATTTGAATAACTCTGCTGAAAAGCACGATCTACTGCGTGGAATTCACACTTTCACCATTTTAAACTATTTTATTGTTTTCTCTTTATTAAAAAGAAATGATAAATAGGCGGTTTTCTTTGATATAATTACATGCGGCTCATGTAAAGTTCGACGTTTGAAACAGGCCTAAGTAGCATATAGTGAATTTGTCTGCGCATGCGTTTATTTTTTGCTTGAAAATCATTTTCACGGCGGATCGGATGATTTTATGTGGTCGTGAAACATTTGGCTGGCGATCTCGTTCCTCAAAATTGCATTCAGTTACCGAAATGTTGAAAATTAAAGAGATAACCGACCGATATTGTGTTGCAGATAATTATTTCAATCACAGGCGCTGCAGATGGAAAAATATCATGAGTCAAAGTCAGTCGAATTGTTCGAAAATGGACCAGAACCTCGCACTTTAGCGTTTTATTGTGGGCGCTTACTTCATTTATAAGGTAAGTTTAGAGGTATAAGTCGTTGCCGACACGGTATGGTGTGGATTAGTTTTGATTAGGGGGTTATACGACTTATACCTCTAAACTTACCTTATAGGTAAAATAAGCGACCAAAATAAAACACTTAAGTGCGAGGTTCTGGTCCATTTTCAAACAATTCGACTAACTTTAACTCGTGATATTTTTCATCTGCAGCGCTGATTGAGATTATCTGCAACACACTAGAGATCGGTAAACTCTTTGCTTCTCAACGTTTTGGTAATTAAATGTAATTTTAAAGAACGAGATCTCCAGCCAAATGTTCCACGTTTACATAAAATCATTCGATCCGCCATGAAAATGATTTTCAAGCTAAAAATACACACATGCGCAGACATTCTCTATATGTTGGCCTAAGTATTCTTTTATTCGCCTTAGCCTCATTTTTATCAAAGGTCACTTCAGCTGTCAGTACAATACAAAAGCTCAGTAAACTGAGTTTAGGACCTTAAAACTCCCTATTTAAAGATGAAAACAGAATTTTAACCGGTGGTCCAAAAGAACATTGAAAGATTGGGTTCAAATGAACAGGCACGTCATTTTTGTAGTCATATAAGTACAAGAAGAAATAAGAGAAAGAAAAGGATTGAGTTGAAAAAGAGGGATCGGGACACTCCGACCGTCCACATAAATACGCCCTTGCTATTGATTCATTGGTGCTTTGAGCGAGGGGATGTTGACGTACAACTGATGATCACACTCCTCTAGGTTTAAGTATTTCTGTTAAAATAATGAAGAAAAATTAGGAAAACAGAATCTTAAATATCGTGCATTCATATCTACATATTCTACAGTCACTAAAAAAATTGAATTAACAAATTGACTGCTCCCCGGATGGCTAGCTGGTTGAGCACCGGTCCCTTGTGCGGGAGGTGACGGAGGTCGGGTTGAAGTCCCAGCCGGACCAGCACTCAGGGTCTTAAAATAACTGAGGAGAAGGTGTTGGCTATACTGCTGTGCGATCGAAGATACACATACACTGATCGTTCGTTAATCATCAATCCATTGGGATTATATTGGTATAAGCATCAGTATTTTAAAAGCGTTACGAGTTAAAGTTAAAAGACATACCTGGTGATCTTTGGCTAAGGATGTTACAAGTTCACATAAGGTTTTAAAATCTGGTCGATGACAAGGGTTTTCTGACCAACACTGTAGCATTAAAGAGTAACTGCAAAATATAAGGTAATATTTTTCTAAGGATCTTTTGAAAAAACGTGAATTTATTTTCTTATCTTTTAAAAACCTTCGGCCTGCTGGCTCAGTTGGTTCAGCCTGGGTCTGTTGTCGTGGATCAAGTCCCGGCCGGACCAACACTCAGGGTCTTCAGAAGAACATAACTGGGGTCTTAAAAGTAAATGAGGAGAGCAAGTGCTGTGTTTGTAATAATATCTGCAAATGGTTAGACCAGGTATTAGGCTTTCCTGGGTTAGACTCTTAAGTCTTCTTGGGTAAGGACGTTAAACGGTAGGCCTGATAGGCTTGACTTTACACGGTACCCGTTTCCTATTGGCACCGCCCTCAACCTGTAAGGTTGTAAAGTTGATAAATAAATAAAAAGTACTATGTTATCAATACATACAGTTTACTATTAACGTGTGCAGGTTTTGGTAATCGTTTTCCACTTTTTACCATTTCCAGTATTTCTATTCCAGCCATTCCTGCATATGGATGACCCCCTGGAAATTATCAAAAGAAAACTTGACATTTTAATTCTGCAAAGATATCAGGATTTTAAAAAAAAACTACCTATCATAACTTTCACAGTCGCTCCTGAAATTCATTAAGATGCTCCAAGAAATGTGAGGTATTTACCAAAAGATAAAGCGAAAAACAACGATAATAATTGCATTCAAACAACAGTGCCAAAAAATAGTAGCCAAAACAGTTACAGAACAAAACACAAAAATGTTATGTTTGTTTTTAACATGCCATTATGTTCGTCTACATAACAATACAGGCTAACGAGAGATCTTTCGTTAGCAATACACCAACATGGCGGCTGTGACGTTACGTGAAAACAAAGAACAGCTACAAGACCTACAAACGGTAACGTTAACGTAAGTTACTTCTTTACCCACGACCAGGCCATTGATGCTATAGCTCTCTTGATGCTATACATTGATGCTATGGACTTTCTTGTATCTTACCCTTTTGACGTTGCCAAATAGGACTAAACAGCTGTCCACTGTTTCTAGTTGTACTGGCTTATCTATGAGTGATTTCAAATGTCAAACGGCAATAGCCAGTCGCTTAATTCAAATCGCTTTACATATTACAGCTCGTAACTATTACGCATGCTCATATGTCACCGCCGAGCTGATCCCACATGGCCTAATGCCCTCTCTTGATGCTGTACCAAGGTGAGCAAACGATAAAACCAAAGTAATAACTTACCCAGTGTGAATATCTCATAAATAACAACTCCATAGCTCCACCTACAAAAGAGAACACATTTTTAGTAAAGTTAAGTACACTCTATTTGAACGGTATTACAAATTATTATATTTCACACACGTCTTTAATACCAGTTTTCTCGCCAAATGCCATTTACATTTTTACGTAGACTTGCTTTTTTTCACCCACGGCACACGCCCTTCTTAAACGTCATTGATAAAAAATATGAAATTAATTCCCATACACTCATTTCCAATAATTATTAATTAAATGTTTATTAACACAAACTGATGTGTAGGTGTGTTTTTTTGTCCAGGGCTACAATAGTGCTACTCACACATCACTGTATGTTGTGTACTTCTGATACAACAGTGATTCAAGTGCCATCCATTTAACAGGAAATAAGCCCTAAAATAAAAATAAGATGATGGAAGATAAGGCAACTTAATTTTATCACCGTCGTTAGTCGAGTATAGTATAAAACAGATATCGTATATACGAGAAACGTAGGCTTACATGTTGTGCCGCCGGTACTCAAGCATTATTATGCATGAATATTATTTTCTCGCATTTTGATTGGTTCAGGTGACGCCGGGAAGCCTTTTGAGGGTCACGGTAGCACAAGTTTCCTATTCTTATGTAAACTGACCACTCAGCATGCGCAGTGCTGGGCTAACTAAAAAAAGAAAACTTAAAAAAGAAAACTTATAGCTTAGCCTTCAGGCTCTAATATTTGTACCTAGTGTAAAAAATCTTTTCATGCAAATATTTGATGCTAATCTTTTTTTTTTTTTTTTTGACTAGCTTGGGTTTAATGAAGTCATGTTGTAAATATTCCTTTTTTCTTATATAAGAGTAAATAAAGTTTTGATTGCTTGATTGATAATCACTGGGATAGCAAACAAAGGCATTTTACAGTCGTCAAATGCCTTTGTTTGTTTGTTTGTTTTTGTCTTTTTCTTTCATTTTCGACAAAATGGCAAAATTGCGCAATAGTCAATTACGTCGTTACCACAGGGTTCCCAAAAAGATTTCAATCAGAAATTAGTAAAATGACAGTTGTCAATCGATGTCGGGCCTTTGAGCTCAGTATAGCCAGTGGTCGACTTTTGTGAATGTCAGTCAAAGTTTTGGTATGGGTGACTTTAAAATCACGTGACACAAAACAATCTCTACGCATGCGTTGTTTTAATTGACCGCTGTTCCAAGACTAATTCTAAACCAAACTTCATTGTTTAATTATGCACGTGCTCGAATTACGTTGTCTACAACTCAAAGACCTCATAGCGATATTTTAGACCCGTCATGTTTCAGTATAGGGTAATCAACACCTACGGCCTGTTCTCTGCTGTTTATGCTATTGTTCTATTGTGCGATGGATGAATAGAACGAAGAATAGATATCCCAAATCATGACTCGTATGCGATATTTATGAACATCTAATCTAAATAGAGAAAATATAAGGGCTGTGAAACTATCCATCTTACAGAAAAATGTTTTAATTCGATCTTTAATTAGTATATTTTTACAGGGAAAAAATGTTCTATTTTATATTTCGGTTATGTGGATCTTGCTGCTAAACAACGACAAAATCTCTTGACAATATCTAGATCGAAATTCATTTCTCTATTTAAAAGTTTGAAGACTTATAGATCAAAAGAATCATGGGGATATGAAGTCTCGAGTATATAAGAAAAAATATTGAAAATCTATCGTAAATCATTTAAAATAAAGAACCAAGCGCGGAAAATTATGCATTGTTGTATTTATTAAAAGGGTGATACACTAAGTTCCGCTTCTCTCTTGAGTCCCATCCCAAGTACCCCATTGCCAGGTATTCACTGAGTCAGGGGCTTGTTTAATTTTCTGAACATAAATGCATAGCTGTTTTTTATACTAACGTTTGATCGTTTTGTATAGATGTCTCGATCCCGAAGGGCTCTTGCCATCCCAAAATCAGTTATTTTGCATCTTAGTTTGTCGCCAATTAGAACATTTCTTGCAGCAAGATCGCGATGAACAATCTGAAAAAAAAAAAAAAAGAAAGAAAGAAAGAAAAGAAAGAAAAGAAATGATTTAAGGACGTTCATGGGCAAAAGATTCTCTAGACAGAATTTTTAAAAATTTTGCATGATGAAAGAAAAACATATAAGAAGTAAAACAAGCAAATAAAAAATGAGGGTCACCGAATTCGTTTAGCCGCCATAGTGCGGGGAAGCTTACCCTTTTTGCAGTAAAAATGCACGAATAACGCAAACATGGAAATTTGTCAAGAAACCATATTTTGATGAAAAGCAAATTCTACGCCCCCACACTTTGCAGAAGTCTAGTAAAAGATACAATAATTGCTTATCATTTGTTTTTTTTTTTTTTTTTTTTTTTTTGTATTAAAAACTAGTAACATGAAAAGTTATTGAGCTAAGAGTGTGCACTTGCAGCCAAAAAATTACCTGAAATTGTATTCCAATCAGACACAAAATTTAAAATTTCGAATTGATTCACTAGACAAATTTTTTTCATTTTTTCTGCAAAGTTAGATAATATATTTTACTTTAAAATAAGGGGATAAAAAACAGAGGCTCACCGACTTCGTTTTCGAGTTATTTCTACACAACGTTTCTGATCCTAATGGCTCCCTATAAGTCAAAAATCAGTCAGGCGTTCCTCGCTTATATAAAAAGAGCACGCGCTCGTGCGTAGAAAGGATGCGCAGAAACAATGGCCATGAACGTCCTTAAGTTAGTAATTATCGATATGATCGAGATTAATGACTGACTGACTGACTGACTGACTGACTGACTGACTGACTGACACGGACGGACGGACGGACGGACGGACGGACGGACGGATGGATGGATGGATCCGCCGCCCGGATAGCTCAGTTGGAAAAGCGCCGGTCTGTTGTGCGGGAGGTCAGAGTTCGAATCCCGGCCAGACCAACACTCAGGGTCTTAAAATAACTGAGGAGAAAGTGCTGTCTTTGTAATAATATCTGCAAATGGTTAGACCTTCAAGTCTTCTCGGAAAAGAGACATGTAAAACCCAATAGGCCTTTCCAAAGATACAGCCCAATGCACATGTACTTACCAAAGCCTCACTTTGAATACAAACTATCGACCGTTGAACAATAAAGCAAACAGGAGTGCTAATTATAAAATAGACATTCTGATTAACCAGCACGATGGAATCTCTGTATATCCAGTAAGAAGAAAGCTACTGGTAAGTACAAGTACATTTCATCGACCACTCATGATCAACTTTATCTTGGGAAAGGCCTATTTGGCCTTAGCTCACTATTAGAGTCCCAGCAGCTCAGTGGTAGAGCATTCGAATAGAATACGGAGGGTCATGGGTTTAAACCCCATCTGGAACTCAGAATTTTTCTGAGTTCCTTACATGCACATTTCCCGTTATTTTTTCTCATAGTTTTACCTTATTTTCAGCCAGGAATGCCATCCCTTTTGCAACGTCGATAGCAAAACTAAAAAGATGTTGTGGATTAGGTCCCTTAGGAGACTTGAAGTCTTTGTAAGTGTAATAGTTGTCTTCTTCGCCTCGACTCTTCCGAAGGTAACCAAGAAGGTCTCCATATGTAACAAGTTCAAGGAACACTAAAGGAGGATCTGGAAAAAGACATTAACAAATTAAATTATCTGGTAAGTCATATTCATTTATTAGCACTACAGGAGGAGGGTCATTCATTTTTCTAAGGTCCTGTAATACGGACAACAAATTCAGGTAACTTGTCGCGCAGTATTGTTGCAATGCAAGTTTCAGAACGAATGTTGCTCGTATTACCATTGCACATAAGCAAATATTCTTTATTGCGAAAGTTAGAGATAGCGTCTTCTTCTGCAACAAAGAAAATTTGTTGCGTGAGGAATGGTTTTACAAACAACATTGACTCTCTAATTGCGCGACAAGTTGAATGAATTTGTTACCATATTACTGCACCTTCAGACCAAGCAGAATTATATTTTCTCACCATAAGTACTTACTAAATTTCATCCCATTGCACGTGACTGTTGTCCTAGTTACGCAACCTTTAAGTTTCACGACGTTCGGATGTGGCTTTAGCGTCTTCATCACCTCGAGCTCAGATAACAAGTCTTTCTTGTCTGATGGAGATGCGTTTTCTATGAAAAAAACATCTTGTGATGAACATCCCCTAAGTATCGAGGGGGGATTAAATATCGAGGGAGATTTAAAAGGTCCTCATGTTACCACCTTCCTACCTATGAACATTATTCTATTTTAAACAAAATATTGACTATGCTTTTAGTACGTTCGTACAAAATTTCTATCAAGCTAGGTAAATGCCTCAGTTCAAAATCCTAGATCCACCCTTGGACTAGAATATTATCTAACTAATTTTATTGGTAGAATTATCAAGACATAATTACTTGCCATTCAACATTTTTACAGCGACGGCTTTTCCTCTAATCGTTCCCTTCCAAACTTGACCAAACGATCCGGCTCCTATCCTGTGTAACAACTGAACAGTCTCTGGGGGAATTTCACAACCTGATGCAATCCTGCAAGAACTTGCCAATTTACAAGACGTATTCCTTGATTCTCCTTCATCACACAGTTCTTTTTTTGAACAGAAAGGATCATTAATACTTTCAGTATCGTCAACATTACTCTTAGAATGTTCTTTCTTGGCCTCAGTGCATGTGTAGTCTGAACTTCTAGTTTCATAAGCGTCCATGGTTTCATAAAATGTTTGTTTCCTAGATGATAAAGCATGCATTGAATTCTTCTTTCCTGTAGTATTTTTGTTTAGTAAACTTAAAGAACTTATTTCGGAACAATGGAAAATGTTTGTTGTTTTGGAAAAATCCTTTCTGTGGTTTCCGTATGGTAAACCCAAATCTTTACCGACCAATTCTCTTTCTTCCAAAACTGAATCTATTGTATTGCTATTAACTGACCCAGAATGTTTTCTCCTCCTATTCCTTCCACCTGATCCTTCTTTCTTTGTCATGATGAAGTTTCGTGGTGGCAAAACTGGAGGTTGTGTTGAATCGATATGTTGGTAGATATGAACACTGCCTTCGTTATCAATACCGCTAGTCTTATCGCTCAAGATCTCACTGTCTTCTGTAATGGTTGCCTGGTTACGAGAATGATTTGACTCACAGTATGTTGATAGAGATCCTCCACTACTAAATCTATGGTGTCCAAATGACCGCATTGGTAAAGCGTGAGTTCTTTGAACCGAACAAAGAAACCGTGTAAAGTCCTCTCTTTGGATTTCTTCGTTCAAGATGAAGTCACTTGTATCTTCTTCTTCCTGAAATAAATGAATGTACTGCAAATATGAAATATATTTAAAGTTTTAAGAGGAGCTTTGGATAAAATGTGCGGGAACTGTTCACTGTGTAATTTATACACATCGATATAATTTACTAAACAAGATAACGTACCTCTATAGAATTAATACCGGCATCGTTTGTTCTGTAAAGAAAAAAGAAAAGGGATATTTAAAAGAAACATTACCCCCCTCACCAAAAAAAAACACGTTATGACTAAACTTATACGTTAGTTTGCAATTGACGTTCTGAAAGACTTGTCTACACATCTCTACATAAAACCCTACTGATACAAAACTTAACCTGTTTGATCTCTTTTCAGCTCCTGTAAAAGAAGGATAATTATAGTTATTTTTAGTTATTTTGTAATTTATAAATAAATAAATAAACTGAAGAATTGAGTCCTTACAGAAAATAACTTAGGCCCTGGGTAAAATGAGGACACATTGTGGTGGCAACATCACTTGTTTTCCCGTTTTGCCACGCACGAAACATCGCATTAGGCGGACAGAAATTTCGTGACGTCTAAAATGTTTTGTGCCCCCGTTTTGCCGGGGCATTAGTTCCACGTCAATTTGGAATAGCATGTAGCTAGGCTCGCTTCTCCAACATAGAAATACATGCAGTCTTTTCTCAATCATGTCAGAAGCTTCCAAACCAAACAATCAATGCAAATTTATAAATTTATACAATATTTAGCGATACACACCTTTACTCCTAGTTTTGATACAGAACAATAAGATACAGATGCTAATACAGCACACCAACACAATACTGGCAGCAGTCGACACCATTATGTATATCATAAACTTTGACAATACTGATTTATTTCTTGTTTTTGCAAAGACGACTGTAGTGGCGCCTACTGTAGTACGTTCAATCGTTTCTTGTTGCACTATAAGAAAAAATTAACGGCTTAAAGTATCACTGCTGATTATGAAATGCCAACAATCAGCAAAGATGCTTGCGTATTTAACAAAAAGAAATGTTCTCCGTGTTTAAATAGCCTAATATCGACACATGCAGCTTTCAGACTATTTGGAAATATATGACTTTTATGATTAAAAATCCGAGGGTGTCTCTCCGGGTTCACTGGTCTTCCTCCCGTAAAAATCAATGTGAGTCGGAGTTTGAGTGTTGTGTGTCAGTAAATACTGAATGTAGTGGTAGTGTGTGTGTGGAGCGAACCCAAGTCGGAAGAGCCTCTTATGGGGAGTTGTGGTTGTAAAAAATGAGTTATCAGGGAACAATTTATTGCCATTAGAGGAATGAGGGCGGATATGCCATCAATAGGGTTTGGTTTTTAGGTTGTTTTTGTATTGGATAGGGTAAACTATAGAATTTATATGTTATTGTGTTGAACAAAGTTTATGTCAGCGGTGCTGGCGCCAGCCAGAAAGACAGACAGAAAAGGTAAGCAAGAACTAAATCAAGGTCTTCTCACTTCTTCCAACGATTCTTGTACTAAAAAATTTTTCCTGCTAATGTTATTCTTGGAAGTACAATAATATCTTTTTCTAATTTATTTTTTATTATTTAGTTCTAATTCCAATTCAATCTATTGATGCCTTTTTTTCCCTATTAGTAGATCCTTCTGGTGAGGTTCAGCTAGAAGACTAGACACGTGCATAAAGTTGATTATTTGATATATATAATCTGATTACCTGTGGCAATAGTATATGCCTTCTTAACACTAGTCTGTACAGCCATAGTTTTGCTGATTGGAGCGGTAGTGTTATCTGATATCATAACAGTATCGTTGATTGTAAGTCTACTTTGGCCCCAACGATTCCAGGCGGTGACTCCAATCTCGTATACTCCAACACCCCAAAGTTGTACAATCTGTCTTGTCAAAGAGGTATTCATCGTTCTCCACGGTGATTGGTCTTTCCTAACCCACACTGTGTACATTAGAATTGGATAATACGGACTTCTTGTTTCTTGCCATTGTAACCGCAAAGAATCATTGGAGATCTCCTTTGTATGAATGACTGGATTCTTTGGAAATGCTGTTGAAACATATAAAAAATGAACTTACGAACAACAGTTGATTATAATAATATAATTATAAATGCAAATTTATCGTTATTATTATTATTATTTTTTTAATTTTTTTTTTTTTTTTTTGCTACAATCAAACTTACTGTAAACTATTAGAGATAGATAGTCCTTTAATGGAGAGCAACAAAGTCCAATGAAAATCTCAAAGCCGAATGTTTTGTTGTCTTGTAATGTTACGTTATACATAGTGATGGTAGCCCTTCCTCTTTTGGTTAATCTGCCTTCCAATTTGATTCTTCCTTTTATTATCTTTTAAAAAGGAAGTGATGAGTAAATAACAACATTAGCAACAATAATAAGAAACAACGCTGTACAACAAGAACACAAACAAAATCAACAACACTAAACAGCACTGCACAACAACAACACTGTGCGACACCACCACCACAACCAACAACAACAACAACAACAACAACAACAATGACAACTTTCTTTCGGAAGCAAGGGAGATGTCGCGGTGAGAGCGCTCGCCTCGCGCCAATGCAATCCAGTTTCAAATCGGCCTAGCATCATATGTGAGTAGAGTTGTTTGTTGGTTCTCTCCCTTGCTTTAAGGGGTAATATGCAAGGCCTTTCTTTGAATACTCTCTAACGAAGAGAAATCAACGGTCTGGTACCTATTAGGATGTCTCAAATTCTATTTCACTACCAGCGTACAAAAGAAAACTAGTGATTAATCTAGTTTGAGCTGCGTCGGTGTACATACCGAATCGTGTTCAACGGGAAAAAGCGGAGGAATGAACACGATAAACAACAGCTGTAGACAGAGGTAAGCGAAGATGTGAATGAAGTGAATCCTCGGTAGCCTCGATTTGATGCAACTCTCCCCGGGCGATCGGCCATATTGGCATTCGGTGTGTAATACATAGAAACGATGGATGGGTTCTAGGAAATTTGAAACACCATGAATTAAAACGACGAAGGACTAACGTCCGAAACGTCAGTTAAGTAAACTCGTTTTTATTCACGGTGTTTCAAATTACCTACAACCCATCCATCGTTTCTTCACAACCAGCGACTGAGGTGGTAGTGAAATAGAATTTAGGGTCGGCTTTTTAGTAAATAAGAAGAAGGTATTCGAAGATTGCGTCTTCAAACTATTAAAACTGCAAATATTATTATTATTGTTGTTGTTGCTGTTGTTGCTTAGCTGCTATCCTTTTGAGGTAAAAATCCTGTGTTGCTTTCTTGCCACACTCACAAGGATAGCATTCAGGAACTTTTTAGGGGTTCATTTTCAAAATTTCTGACCATCTCCGTCCCTTTCCCGATCGGAGTTCTACCCCCCCCCCCTCTAACCTCTAGCATCTCCTTTTACACTATAGTGTGATAAAATTCCTATTTTATATTTTTAGCAACAGCAACACTGTACAACAACAAAAACTACAAAATCAACAACACTAAGCAACGAACAAAACAACAGCAACACTGTACAACAACAAAGTACAATGACAACACTGTAAAACAAACTGTATAACAACCGTCTACGTACATAACATCAGTAATACTAAACGGGAAAAAAAGGAGAGGAAAAAAAGAAAAGAAATCAGTAACACTTAACAACAACAGTTACAAAACAACAGCAACAATTATTATTATTATTATTATTACACAGTACAACAATAATTACGAATGAAATCACAATACTATGACCTATTCCTGCCAGTACAACACCCAATGTACCCTACAACAAGTACTATATAGCTACAATCATCTACAATACAATAGACTCACATTTATATTGGTTTGATATCCAGACGGAGTCGATAAACTGAGTAGCTTGTTCTTTATATAGCCTGGTGGTTCCCAAGTTCCAAATAAAATTTCTTTTGGACTTCTATTGGATGCCATTGAATACCTCCAAGTTAAACTTATATTTGAACCCTCTCTTAAAGTTATTGTCTGATTTGGGCGAGCGGTCCAACGATTAACTACATTGAAAATAACATACAGGTGAACAATAGAGAGTCGGAAAGGTATGTGACTCTTACAGTTTAAGTAAAAATATCTGTGAACACCTAAAATATGTCTGAAATGTTATAATATTTTCACCAAAACAGATACAAGAAATTATAGGTTAAGGTTAATGTATAAATATATATATATGTCCCCAATTTTCTTTTGTGTTGCCTTGAATACTAAATACCGACAATAACACAGCCAACATGTTCGTTATCATCTACATTTTAAACAAATTCCAAGACAGGAATTGTGCACGCACTCTTGCATAACCTGTATTTGTTCTACTCTCTCGGAATACGCACGTGCAACAGATATTACTCCAATGCAATTATGCACGTATCAGCGGCTTCCCCTAGGGGGTTAACCCCGGGCTAACCAGGGAGATACGCGGGGAATTAGATGGAGTTTGGACGCTTGCATTGCCCCTGGGGTCGGGAAAATGCTTGACTTCGTTTTTGGTAGAAAAATGAGGTGGGGGATATATCTCAAAATGA
>JANTNT010002240.1:0-13824 GCA_024752375.1 Entacmaea quadricolor | reverse complement strand
GAAGTCTCAGAATTTTTCTGAGCTTTCTACAAAAGTAACAGTATATGTTACTTACTTAACTGCGAAGATCATTTCAAATTTCAATTCATTCATTACTACCAAAATCACTCAACTGTTAGCACTACCAAAAAAACCAATTGTGTTTTGAATTTCGGTTAACTCATGTGACCATTCAGAATGCTCTAAATAGTCATGTGACATGCACACTTTGATCTGATTGGTCTAGACAAATGTCACTGATCATGTGGAGCTCTCAAAATGGTAATATGAATTAACCAAAATTTAAAATGCAATTGATCGTTTATTTGGCAGTGCTGACAGTGAATTGATTTCGGCAGTAGTTACAGAGTTGGCACAGGTGCATGTTAGTTAAGTGAAGCAAGCAAGATTAATGAATCAATTGGTTTACTGTACCTCTCCTAATTTGTCTAGCTTTGTGTATGTTTCCATTTTTCCATAACCTAGTTCAGACTGAATTAACAGAAATACAACAAATAAATAAATAAATTCTGAAGAAATTTCATCCTTTTGTGACCCTGACAACTTAGATATCAGCATGATTTCTAGTGTTTTGGCTTCAATCATTCAGAGTAACCCAGGTCTCAGTAAACAAAATAAAAAATAGGAATTTTATTGCACAACAGTGCGAAAGAAGATATTAGAGGTAAGCCCTATCAAAATATCTCCTAGACTGAATTAGAATTTAGAAGTTGATTTTTATGGAGGGTGCGCAGAAAAACCCTCGAAGCAAGGGAGAGAAACAACAAACAACTCTAATCACATACAAGCCCAGCAGGACTTGAGCCCAAGTAGCATTGATGAGAGGCGAGCACTTTCAATGCTACACCTCCCTTGCTCCCAACCTAAGTAATTACTAGTTAGATTGACAGAAGCCAAAGCAACAACTGCTAGGAGTTATCAAGGCCACAGTAAATATGAAACAGGCTGTAACTCAGAAGCAAACTGGGGTTTGTATTAATGACATAGTGGTTTGGTTAATTGTTGTTTAGCCTGTTAAGTGAGAGGTCTGTAGTTTGAAACTGACTGACACACTTCAGAACTCTTGTAGGACCTTGAGGGGGGTGAAGCACACTGGGGTTTGTTTTTATGACAGTGGTTTGATTGGTGTATGGCCTGTTAAGTAAGAGATGTGTAGTTTGAATCTGACTGACACACTTCAGAACTCTTGTAGGACCTTGAGGGGGGATGAAGCACACTGGGGTTTGTTTTTATGACAGTGGTTTGATTGGTGTATGGCCTGTTAAGTAAGAGATCTGTAGTTTGAATCTGATTGACACACTTGTCTTGACTTGCCTGATCTATGCAGGTTGAACTTTAAGTACCTTTTAAATGAATAAATGATAGAGAGAGAGGTGGGGTAATAAGAGTAATATTTGCACTGTCAACTTCCATAGATACCTGGTTGGTTGGGTCAGTTGGTTGAGCATTGACCTATCTGTTGTGTGGCTTTAGGATGTCCTGTCCCTACCGTGACTCTTAAATGGCTTCTGCTATGAACCAATCATAAGGGGATAAAACTGACATCTTCCAACCACAATGCTTTAATACAGAAGCGATTTAAGAGTCAGGTACCATATGTTTCTCTAACCCCATCTTTGACTGATATTTACAATACTGCTGGGCATACTCATATTTTAAACTCATGTATAAGGAAGTGTAATAGGTAATTTATGAGCCTTGTAACATATAACAACAGAAGACTGCACTGAGGCCTTTGACAACTTCTGACTGTATAAGATAGTAAGCCAGTTTGACTAGAAACCGTGGACAGCTGTTTTGGCCTATATTGGGCATTGACAGCACGATGCATCTAGCGAACTGGCTGGATCCCAAAAAAGTATATACGTAGAGAAAGGCAGTTAAGCCACGCTTCCTTATACGTTATATTCAGCCTATCCCACATGGCTTAACTGCCTTTCTCTATTTAAAACTCATGTTTTACAACCACAACTCCCCCTAAGGGACTCTTCCATTGGGTTCACTCCACACACACACACACACACACACACATTACAGTACACTACATTCAGTATTTACAACACACAACACTCAAACTCACATGTTGATTTTTACAGAGGGAGGAAAACCGGAGAACCTAGGGAAAAAACCCTCATAGCACAGAAGAATGACACATCAAACAACTCAACTCACATACATGTCTTTGCACATAGGGCTCAATCCACGGACCCCTTGCACTAAAGTACTGCATTGATGAGAGGACAACGCCATAGCAGCGTAGACCACCCATGCTACCCCATACTTCATACAGTAGTAAGGTTCCCCTGGGTTATAAAAGAAAACTTTGGGCATGTACACTATCCTTATCTTTTCACCCCCTCCTGTGTGTCTGAGATCACTGACATTGTACAATATGCTGTTCACATGAAACTTCTTACCAGGGATAATCGCCTTGATGTCCTACTAATGTTATTTGTTGGTGATTCAAAGGATGGGTATTGATCAAAGCTTGCACTTTTTTGTGCAGATTTAGGACTTCTGCTTAAGGAGAGATCATTCAGAGATGCTCCATAATGCAATACTGGCAGAGAAAGCCTCTTGCTTGGCCCTCCAGATGAAGCAAGAGCCTGGGGAAAAAACCATGTACAAATCAGTTAACAAACAGAAGTATGGCAATAGGAACAAGTTTTAAAGATGATAAAGAATGACTATTATATGAATGGCTAGTGGTAACAATTTTAAAACCAATTATAAAAAGAAAAGATGCTTATCATACTCTGATTGGCTAACAGTGTTGATATTATCTAATATGGTTATGTTGCTGGGGGGCTTCATGATGATATAGTTATGTTTTTCACAGCAAGAATTATTTAAAATATCAAAGCTTTCGGACACTCCTCCATCCTCAGTGATTAAAACTTTTTCACCTCTGAGGATGGATGATTGTCCAAAAGCTTACATAATGTAGATATCTTATTGAAACCTTGCTGTGAAAAACATAATTATATTGTCATAGTGTTGATATAATAGTAATTTTAAGGCTTTTGCATGAATTAGTCAATTATAAATTTGTGAACTTTACAGTAACAAGCATAGATAGTAAAAATGAAATGATGTTTCAGCTTCTCTGGTGGAAGCCTTCATCAAAATGATGGTGGAGACAAGATGCAATGCTTTATGTAGATGATGACATGGAAATGACACTGAGGGTGGTGATTGTTATAGTTCTGTGGAACAATGGCAGAGTGAAATAAGTGCTGATATAAGGCTGTGTAAACACAGGGAAAGTTTCTGCTCTCTTCTATTTTATAAAACAAATAGAAAACATTCCCCTTTGTTTATATAGCCTCATAATCAGGGGAGGCACTTAATTGGGGAAGTTGCTTAAACAAATACAAGTAATTATAAATACTGTAACTGGAAATTAATGTTGGTGGTAATACTGACTAATAGCACCCCAAAACATGTTGGCCAACTATTGTTCAACATATTGTCGACAGTTGGTTGACTGACGACCAACTGTTAGGCAACTTTGTTTTTTCTTTTTCTCTTTTTCAAGAAAATGCTCTGTATTTTTTTATTTACGTCTTTATTTCAACACGGGAGCGTCCGTATCTTTGTCATTTGTCTTTTCACATTTATACTGTGTCATTTTTTCATCGTTTTTGAACTTGGTTTCCTAATGATAGTATAAACACCAAAACTTGACTTCTAGATCATTGGCGAATGCAGGTCAAATAGGACACATGTGATTATTTACTTTTCAGTTTAACATGCGCTGCAGTACTAAACAAGTAATTAGGACTAAAGTAAATGGCAATTCAGAAATCCTTTATTTCACATGCGCAAAATCTGATAAGAAACAAACTTGGCACTTTTCTGTCTCAGACTTCATTAAAAGTAGACAGCATGATGGCTTGAATAAATCAGTATCAAATATGAAATGGTCCGATTGGCAAAGATTACTAAGCCTGCACTATAGATAATTATTGAAAAGATAGGTGTCTTTGGCCAATAATTGGTCGACAGTTGGTCAACTGTTGATTGTCATTTGGTCTTTGAAACAGATGGTCAACCAGTCCTGTTGTGCGCCCAACAGATGGTTGTCAGTTTAACGACCAACTGCAGACCAACATTCGACCAGCTGTCAGTCGTCAGTCGCCTGACTGTCAGGCCACAGTTGGTTAGCAGTTGGTCGACTGTCAACTATTAGTCAGTATTTCCAATGTTGATATTGGATAAAATAAAGAGAATATACAGACATAGGAGAGAGTGTCCCAAGACCTTTTTTAACAAAAACATTTGACACTTTAATCTTTTAAAGTATTTACCATAAAACACAGTGTATAATATGCACTTTTTTCCATCAAAAAATGACCCAAAAACTAAGATGCATAATATACACGGACGCTATTGTTTTCGAATGCCCTTTTGGAAAGGACTGGTACCGACCATGTGCATGAGATGTGAAAACAAAATGGGGTGTAATACAAAAATCTTGGTGCATATTATACATGGGCGTGTATTATATACAGGGTTTTATTGTACGTAACCTCAAAAACACTCAGGAAAGTTTGGGATGCAGAGCTTTATCAAGTAATTATAAATACTGTAATTGGAAGTTAATGTTGATAAATATTGTATAAATAAAGAGAATATACAGCGCTGTGGCTTCTTTGGCAACTCAACAGTTTAAAATAAAAATAAAATAAAAATTGGAGTTGTATTGGCTTGCCTAGCTATGTATGATGAAAGCCAAAAAATCTGTGTTAAATTTTCCAGTTGTTCAAATATCTAAATTTTTTGAGCCATTCCTATACATTTTTCCTGAAATTTTAAAATTTTCCTAATTCAACTTTAATTCACAGGAAAAAAATTAATTCCCCAATGGTCTTTTTCTGAGTTACACTGGTAAAAATGGGGTCAAAATGAGTGCACCATCGGCCTCAAATTTATCAGTCTCTGAGTACCGTCATGAATTACCGATGTTAAATAAGGTCACCTTTACCTTTTTTTTTTCACACTCCAATTCCTGTGATCAACAGTTTCAAGTCAAGGCTTTGTGTACGTACATTTTCATATTTTGTGTGCTGCATTTTTTGTACAGGGAATATCATGGAAATGGCCTATTTTGGGAAAAAGTTGGGATTAATATTATACCCACTGGTTTTGGGTTAATAATGGTTTTGGTACTACTCTTCCCAGTATATGGTTACACTACTATCTTTTTAACAGCAAGTTGATTTTAAATCAGTCGTGTGACGTCGATGATGTACCAAGTGAACAAGTTTTTTGCGCCATGTGATCTTATTTTTAGAGGTTTGTGGTTGGAAAAGTTTCTAAGTCTATAATCCTGTGCTTATTTTCTCATCAGTCAATCAGGTGAGAGGGTACCATAGTTCCAGAGGTGCTAAAAATTTGTTTAAACCATCAAGGAGAAAAAGAAAAAAGAAAGAAAAAAAGTGCCTCTGGTGTAACACCTTGGAAATCTCACTTCCATGCTAAGCTGAAGTACAGATATTGAAACTCGCTGCTGATTGGCTAACACACTCGTTACCAGGCTTGACTGTAAATTTAGGATTTAACATGCATTGCTATTGGCTATTACAGTATGGCGTCACTGAGTGATTCTAAAACCACTTTTGAACAACTAGATCTTTGATATGGCAATGTCAAAAGCTGTCGAAACAAAAACAGAAATTTTTCGCAGAATGCGCCAGAACACTTTAATAAAGAAACTTTTTCTTGAAATAATATTCTCTCTAGCTTGTAAACTTTATATTTCTATCTTGTAAACTTTATATTTCTATTATTATCTTTGTGTGTGAATAAATTTTGAGCCATTTCAAATTCAAGGATACTTGAGATACACATAACTTTAGCATTTAATTTGAAACTTCCCAAGATTTCTCTTCTGAAATCAAAACAAGAAAAAGCGCTATAATTTAAATTTCTGAAAGAAAAGATGACTTTGCTGTTCTTCCAATAGGATGTGGTGACAAATCTTTGATATTTCAACTTGTCCCAGACGTGTTCGCTTCTACAACTACAGGGTTTGAACGTCCCACAGAACACTATGTTAATTGTTGACCTTTGACCAGAAATCAAAATGATTTAGCGTGATGACATACAAAGAGCAAATGATCCAGTCAAACACAGATGATACAAAACAAAAACCGTTTTACTTTCCTTTCAACCAATTTTTCCTTGGTAAAAAAACTTAATCCATGTTTAGTGCATTTAATATTCATTTAATATTTTTATTAACAGAAGGATAGTTATTATAAGAAGATAAAAAGAAGTTTTCACTCTATATCAGATTACAAAGTAGAGACTGAGCGGCATTCATAAGCAAATAGTTACTTCATTAAAATGAAAAGATTCTTACATGACTCCAGTTTTCAAAAAATCACATTAAAAACAGTCTTTTATGCAGGAGGATATATCTTCCGATCTTTCCACTGGATGGCCCAAAACCAAAGACAATCTAACATCAAACAAATTAAACTTCTCTCTTCCCAATATTGATATATTCACATTTCACATTCTACATGCACACAGATTGTTGACATCAATATCACGTAAAAATTTTTGAACATCTATAGCTAGTTTCATAAAGCGTAGTTATTAGAAAACGCTGTCATAGTAATATGATCGAACAAAACCGGAAAAACAGGTTTTAGCAACCAAGAGAGACATGGGCTTAGCATGGAAGTGAGATTTCTAAGGGATTACACCAGAGGCGCTCTTTCCTTTTCCCTATTTCTTTTTCTCCTCAATGACTTTTTAAGTTTAAGATTAAGCTCCTCTGGAACCAGGGTAGTGAGAGGGCTTCCATGCCAGAAATCTATGTGGTAAACAAAAAGCTATTTTTGAATCAACTACAAATGACCTGAAAAACATAGGGGTGTAATGTCTACTGGGAAGAGTTGTCATATTTTCCCACTGAATCCCTAAAATTTTCATCCCAAACAAATTGGGAAACTTTAGGATTGTAGTTTAGGGATTTTAGTGCCACCAAAACCAATATTTTCCAAAAACCTGGGAATTAATCCTAACTTTTCCCAAAATTGGGGGACTCATTTTTTTCCTGTGATTATGATGCCAGGTAATTTATTGTCATTTAAGGACACAGTTATTAGTGTTTTTACACTATTATGTGTTTCTGCCCTTATTAAATAAAGTCCAACTTCACCTATGTAAATGTAAATGTAATTATTCGTTTTCCCCTAGGGGCTTTTCAGAACTAATTTACAATCATCAGTGGAGTACTTTACAGGCTGCATTACAAGGTGCCATTGGCAGCTGTACAGCTTATAATCATGAGAAAATAATTAGTAATTAGTATGTTATACCTTCAATTGTAATAGGCTGTTGATATTATATTATACTTAAAATAGTAAAGTATGGTTGTTATGTGCTACTAGTATGTTGCCTCTCAACACTGAGGTCCAGAGTTTGATTCCCGAGCTTGGTACTTGTGTGATTAGAGTTGTTTTTTGGTTCTCTCCCTTGCTTCAAGAGCTTTTTCTCTGGTTCTCCAATTATACTCACTCCATAAAAATCAACAAGTTAAATTCTAATTCAGTCCATGAGTTAACCATGCTCTGACTTAAGCCCAGTTCAAATGAGAATGCAAGTCAACTCAAGTTAAACTTGCGGTAACCTGTGGTAGCTTGTGTTTGTACTGTTCAAACGAGACTCACGTCGACTCAACTTGCATTGAAATTTGAGCAAGTTCAAAGTAATCACAAGTCAACGCAAGCTACCACAAGTCATCACAAGTTGCTGTCCAAACTTAAGTTGACTTGCGTTCTCGTTTGAACAGAGCCCTACAACAGATCAGCCTTGTGGTTGTTTCAAAGTTTGATAAAATTGATTTGTTTGAATTTAGAAAATTAAAGAAAATTTTCAAAAAAACCTAACCTACCAAACCTAGTTTTTTCAGTCAAGCAACAGGAAACACATTTTTTAAGCCTAATCTATAAATAGCACTACAAGATTTTGTGTTGCTAGGCAATGCATCTCCCTCGGGACATATTCTCTTGATAACAGCTGGAGACTGAGAGCTGAAGAGATAGATCTTACCGATTTTGATCGAGGCTTTACTCTCATCACTGGTCTGCTGTAACTGGTGTCACTTTCTTGAGCTACCTTTTCATCATTAAATGCACTGTCATTTGCATCATAACCTACACAAGAAAAAACTGCAATTATAAATGATTAGATGTATAGGATAAGTAAATAATATCTTTTTTTTTCTTTTTTTCATTTCCAACAGAAATATGTATTTGAAAATAAAAATGTACAATCGGAAATAATACAAAATAAATAAATACAATTTTTTCTTTATTCATTCAAGCATAAAGAGGTTTTACATTATTATTGTATGTGTATCCAGCTAGACAAAATAAAATTTAACATTCAACTGGACATAATAAAAGCATTCTTTTATGGTAAAATTAAAAAACACTTTGGTATTTTTTAATAACCCTTTTGGTTTAAGACTTTATTATATCTGAAAAGACCATATTTCAAGATCCTTGAATTGGTTGATAAAGCACTCCAGATTTGGAAAATGATTTTTGTTTTTTTTTTCTCTGAGTTTACATCTTTTGTGTTGAGATTTTCTGTAGAATTATATTTCTTATCTATTATAGATTTTTGTCCATTGGGAACTCTCACTTATAGAATAGTCAATTCATTTAAAGTATATATAGACCACAGTATCCACCCATTTTTTTGAAATCGCTCAATGATATCCAATTTGCTTTCTGCATGACCCGACCTTTTATGGCTCTATAGTAATCACTGTAATTGTTCTGGAGCAACAATCTTTTTGTTTTCACTAAAATCCTCAAAAAACGTGAACAGTTACAGCAAAAATACTTATACGATAAAAAAAGTCGCATCGAACACACATTCTTGATTTTTTAGTCTCTCTTATCCTGAGATTCCTAAATCCATGTTAATTCACTCCAAGTGGTTTTTATGTCTTATGTAAGTTCTTATACGGATGAAAGGTGTCGTCTTGCGCCTTGCATATCGTGATGAGAACATTTCCATGGAACAGAAAACATGCAGAATTTTTAAATGCTTTTAAAAACGTGAAATCGCGAAATTTGAAATTTGATTCTATTTATTGAGGCAATGAAATTTTAAACAATTGAGGCGAACTAAAAACCAATATCCAACAAAAACCTCTTAATGTCTGGATAAACAATTTGCAACCGAAGAGCTGTCAAACCAACATCGCTGCACAAACAGAAACATAACATCACTCTGCACAGGGATTTTGTCTTATATAGATAATATAATATCAATGCAATGCTGAAAAATAATACTCAGTATTGAAGTTCTCCGGGAATTTTGTCCTAACGATGGCAGGCTGAGATCTCCTGAAAAATATACTTAAGCTTAATAAGGCAAAATCTCGCGGTTCGAACGATGTTTGATATTTTAAACGTTTTACTTGTGTTTTAGCAAAGATAAAACATTTAAGCCAATACAGGATAAAACCACACAATGAGAGAGACTTGCCATTATTGCGGCCACTGCCATCCGTAGCGATGTGTTCTTCTAGTTCTGAAAGAACGTCTTCGCTTTTCAAGCCTCGCAGCGACAAAGCTCGTTTAATTCTCCTCATCGCCAACACTGCGGCTGAAATCTTGCAGTCTTGTTCAAATCATATCTGGACAGCTAATCCTTGTTTCTGTTCAGAAGAAAACACACAAAATCGTCAAAATCGATCGCTCCGAATGCCTAAAGTGTTCCTCTGCAGAAAGTTCTCTAATGACAACTATTAAAAACAGAAGTTCGTCTAGAATCTGGATGTCGAATCTTTCTTGAAGAAAGAGTCAGTGTATTAGTTTGAATTATTAGCAGTCCGCCTTCATGATACAATAGGTTTTTTAATAAAAGGATTACCTTATATAAAAATATTACCATTCTTTCAGGAAAGGAAAGCGTTGGCGTTAGGAATTTCCTTGGAGCTTTGTGTTGGGGAGACGAGGAGCACAAAACGCAAACAGAAAAGATCCACACAACTAAACGCCTTTGGAAGGTTTTATAACCTCAAACACAAAAATATCCAAACAGCAAGGACTGTAGTAGTTTCTTCTTCCTTCACTTACAAGATAGACTCGAATTCTGTAATTGTTTATCGTTAAATCAGAGGACGCTATTTGAGGGCACACAAATCGCCATTTTGAATCTTACCCACAAGACCCTGCTCAAAGGCAATCTGATTGACGGATGGATGACCCAAGGAATACAAGGAGACGATGATGTCCAATGAACTTGTGCATTCAATATTCATGTCTCAACGTCTCATTAGTGTCTTACATCAAGTAAAATTCAAGTATAATACTATAGAACTTCCTATATCAAAAGCAATACCATAATATATTAGTCACTTCTGATGAGAAGTTTGAAGTGTTAGTTTTTGGGTCATTTTCGTCTTCTCAGTTCCACCCGTTAACACAATAAACTTCCGTTCCTTTTTATTTTATGATGTGAATAAAGAACCTTTATAATTTCTCTTTTGTTATTAACTGGTGCGGAAGCCCAGAAGACTCATCTGATCTTTCAAAGAAAACTGATGCAAAACTAAAAGGAATAAACGGGAAAACAAACGAATGAGTGGGAAATGATTACGCAATGAGAGTTCAAGTTTAATTTGACCTGGAATGGAAAATTGGGAGATGATCACACTAAGTTTCACAGTATGTAAATATATAAGTTCAAGTTCAAATAAATATTTTATTTATTTAGCGTTTATTTACATATGGAAATGAGACCGGCCATAAAGTCCTTTCTCGGGATCCCTGTGTTGTATTTAGTCAACAAACCAGGAAAAACTGAAAGGACAAAATGGCTACCGGAGGTGATGGAAATTGTTGGCTAAATTCAGTCCTACATCACAATGGCAAACCTTTTAATGTCTTTGTTACTGCTAAAACCTTTTACTGGTGTCCAGAAGACTCTGATGAGCATCCGTTTAGTAAGTTTTTAAGTAGATTCATATATTTTATTTAATAATGTTATTGAACAACTCTATGACGAAAAAATTATCGAACCATGTAGAGTAGTTTAACTGAAATAAAATCCAACATTCTGTATGAATATTCCTACTAAAAGTATAAGCTCAGCTATCATTATATAAATCAGATGCTTTCGTACATTGAATCGATCGCACAATATTTATACATACAAGCAATAGCTTAAGCTTATTTAAGCTTAATTTAAGCTAATAAGCTTGAGAGTTGACTGTCTTGAGAGTTATTTTCAAGCATTGTTGAATTTTAATTTCAAATCGATTGAATTTAGTTATCTTAATCAAAGGAATCTATTCTCAAGAAAATGATCTGATCTTGCTTAAGTATTTGTTTATTCGTCTTTAAGATTTACCAACAATATTATAGCTTATAGCTAGCTTTAAATATTCAAGCTTATAAGTAAGTGCTTGAATATAAATGAAATAAAATAGATTGGAAAAATTAAAACAATGGTACAATAGGTTCCACTATTATGTAATGTTCATCAACACATTTAATCTTAGATACTCTATTTTTTATTATTTTATGTTTTAAGATAAATGATGTCAAAAAAGCTCAAAACTAAAGTGAAACATCAAGGGGTGTAACACTGTCATAAATCTTTTTCAAGAAAGTGTCAAATTATAAAAATCCTTTTGAGTCATGCAATATTTTTGTAAGGTTTTTAAAAACCTAGAAATTGAATAGTCCTTTTTTGAATTCATCAAAGACTGTCACAGCTGTGTTCCTTGAATACAGATGCATATATGCAGGGTTAGCTTCGTTTTAATGTCAATATTCACAAATACCAAAGGGGAAGTAAAGTAAACACAACCTTTTCAATAGAACCACTTTATAATTCCACAGGTCTTCATGGAAAATTTGAATTATTTACAAAAAAAAAACATATCATAGTACCAATTTTTATTTAGTCCAAAAGAGAACCTTTTTTGTATGACTTTTCAGCAGGTCCATATGACCAAGCACATTAAAAAATATATGAACCCCATCAGGCAATTTTTGTGCATAGTTTTGATAAGAATGTGTGTGACTGCAGTCTAGTCCATACAGGTCATATAATCATAGATATATAACTGTTGTTGTATACTTTTTTAAAAATATTTTATAATTTTTAATCCAACAGGGAATAGCACTCCAAGATTTTCAATCCCATTAAAAGAAATATTTGCTGTTGCACCTCAAACTCATGTCCCTGTTCAAAAGGATGATGGGAACATTGAGTTGACGTCATTCACCAGCTCTTCATTTATAATATATACTGTTAAAAGGATGAAGCTTCACAAATGGAGGACAAAGAAATGGATATTTGATTGTCAATCACATCGTGTTTGTAAAGACTGGATTGAGAAAATACAACAACTATTGGATGGTAAACTTATGTTACCATTTGTATATCAATTTCTTGTTAAAATAATGTACCAGTAATACTGGTAGTAATTTATGGTCTGCTTTCCTTATGTTGGTCCACGGTCAAACATAAAGTATCCAATCGGGCTGTTAGGTCATTTTAAAAGGTTATTCAAATGTCTACATTTGAAACCTCAATTAATATTTGATGTTTTGTGTTCAGTGAAACGATGAATGGAAAGTAGTTAATAATAACAATATTAATAATAATAATAGTATATATCACACACACACACACCAAAAATGAGACCAATATCTACTCATCTAGACAAAACAAGATTTATCAACCAGAGACCACATTAAGGCATAGCGTAATTGGTAAATTACGAGCCTTAAATGTGTCATGACAGAAGAAGACTGCACTAAGGCCTTTGACAACTTCTAGTCATTATATAGAGAAAGCCAGTTCAACGAGAAACCATGGACAGCTGTTTTGGCCTTTTGGGTCTCGTCAGCACACTGGAGAACTGGCTGGATTCCACCAAAAAGTATCACATAAGAAGAAGTAGGCAATTAAGCCATGTGGGATCCACGTTATCACATTTTTAGGGGAAAAAGTCCCAAAAATGCATTTTCAAAAATTTTAATACATCCTGGGACACAGTACACCTACTCATAGTACTTGCAATTAAGACTCATTTGATAAAAATACTAGGGACCCCAGTTTGGTCAGATGTGGGTCCCAGGACCCAGAATGAGTAATGCAAATGCCATTCCTGTTAACAAATGATTTTTTATAATATTAATTATTATTATAAAGATTGGTGAGAGTGGTCTGGAATTTTTCTGTAGAGGTCCAACTGAAAAAATTCTGACCAGCAGCAACCAATCAAATTGCTCCATTTTGCAGAGGACCTGTGCGTCCTATGATGATAACTTCTACTGATTGTATTTAAGCAATGAGGTTATAATATAAAAACATGCTGTTAGTGAGACTTAATCATAAGTAAATCATGATTTCTAGGACTGAAACGTCCCAAGAGGCTTCTAGTTTTTATCAATCCAGTTGGTGGGAAAAAGCTTGCTGGGAAAATCTACAAAGAAAAAGTACAGCCACTCTTTGATCTTGCAAACATCAAAGCTGAAATAATAGGTAAAGTATACTGTTAATCAAAACTTGCTGTATATACAATATTACTGGTAAAGCATACAACAAGAAATGTGTAAATGTAATGTAAATGTAAAATAATACAGTTAAGTTCTTTCCAAGAGGCTTATAAGAACTAATTTACAATTTACAAGGAAAGATTGCAAGTTGCAGCTTATAATCATGAGTATGAAATTAGTGTTAGTATGTTATGCCTTCAATGTATATAGTGTGCATAGGCTGTTGAAATGGGAGACAACCCCCTACTCTTATTTGAATAGTTCAACAGGTTCT